>JAMWET010005104.1:262500-267500 GCA_024036415.1 Prochilodus magdalenae
CCTCACGAAGCCCCCAAAAACCAGATATAGGCCATATACCATGTTTGCATCTGCCAGGACCAGGGTTTATATGGCTGAGTTATATAGGCAGCTAAAAGGCTCACTATAAGGTTTTGCTGTGACAGTGGCATCATTTTTCTGATACTCATAAATACATATGTGTAGATGTAACTGATATGACGGTAGGAGCGCTGCTTCAGTAACTGAACTGGCCATTTAACGCCGCGGCATCAGAGTTACTCAGGGGAAAGACTGTGGGTTTTGCATGACTCAGAATGAGACGACTCCGTGCTGCGCACCGTCACACATCCTGCAAACCACTCTGACTCAGAGTGAAGGAGAAAAAAAAAGAGGAAGATGGGGAGAAAGAGAGAAGAGGAGAGTGGGAACGATACTTACATAGAGGTCAGCAGGCCCATAGAAACCATCCTGGTACACCACGCTGAGAGAGAGAGAGAGAGAGAGAGAGAGAGAGAGAGAGAGAGAGAGAGATAGATAGATAGATAGATAGATAGATAGATAGAGAGAAATAGAGAGAGAGAGAGAGAAATAGAGAGAGAGAGAGAGAGAGAAATAGAGAGAGAGAGAGAGAGAGAGAGAGAGAGAGAGAGAAAGAGAGAAATAGAGAGAGAGTATAGCAAAAGGATAGAAGAAAAAAACAGAAGGAAAGGGAGGAAGATGAAGAAATGGGTAAAGAAAGGATGGAAGGGGAGAGAAAAAAAAGAAAAGAAAAGGCAAACGCGAGGAAAGAGCGCCACCGAGTGGGCGTGTGAGGAGAGGCAGGAGATGTGTGAATGATGAACAGAGGAACAGAAAAACAGGGTGGGAGAAAGAGGAGAAGAAGAGGTGAGGAAATTAGTACACACGCACATGCAGTGCATAAGAAAAATGCCACTTTCATCAGATTATCATAGATTATCGTAGATTATCGATCAGTCTGATAACGTCTTCACTCTCCGGTCCCCCTGCGCTTCTACAGCAGCGGGACACCGCTCCGTATTTCCGGAATTCCGCTGTGAAACTGGCATTTTTGGCATTTCTTTCGTGACTAGGTCAAATCAGTCGTACATTCACCGTTTAGGTTTGGATCTTTAGCAGCACAGCACACCGAAATGACACATGCAGCATGCAGGAGCGATGACGATGGTGATAATGTGCGTGAGGTGCTAATTACAGATTTCCTAAAACACACTTCACTAGTAACAATCATCATGGCTCCTTTACGAGCCTGACTCAGGAGGAAGCTGTAAG
Source organism: Prochilodus magdalenae (assembly GCA_024036415.1). Taxonomy (NCBI): domain Eukaryota; kingdom Metazoa; phylum Chordata; class Actinopteri; order Characiformes; family Prochilodontidae; genus Prochilodus; species Prochilodus magdalenae. The sequence continues at coordinate 263,752 of JAMWET010005104.1, forward strand.
AGCAGCATGTCGTAGCCGCTGCATCTGCGTCTCTGCTGGCCTACATGTAATATTATACACACCCATCAGACATAAACTTAGGACCACCTCAAAGTACCTACACTCGGTATCCACCGTATCAGACCCACTGCCCATACAGGACACCCTGCAGTTCTACAGGTACAGACTGTAGTCCATCTGTTTGGTGTCAGGACCCCCACAGAGCTGGTATGATGTGGGTGGTGGGTCATTCTCAGCACTGCAGTGACACTGACGTGGTGGTGGTGTGTTAGTGTGTGTGGTGCTGGTGTGAGTGGATCAGACACAGCAGTGCTGCTGGAGTGTTTAGACACTGTGTCCACTCACTGTCCACTCTATTAGACACTCCTACCTTGCTGGTCCATTGAGGTGGTTGTAATGTTATGCCTGATCGCCGTGTGTGTGTGTGTGTGTGTGTGTGTGTGTGTGTGTATACACATGTAACTAAGGACTTAAATGAGATGCGTATGAATGTGTATGTATATGTGCAGGTGTATATGCATGTGTCTTACCCTGGGTACGCTGGAATGGCCGGCTGCGGGACAGCGGCACGTACAGCACCATAAACGGGCCGCCCGCGACCCCGCAGGTGAGCACCCCTGAAGGTGGCGGCCGTGGTGGCTGCTGCCGCCGCTGCCGCGGTAGGGTACGGAAACCCTGGAACTGAGAGAGAGACGAAACCCACTTATTCGTAGCCAGACAGACACGTATACAGAGAGTGAGTTCTACACTGCAAAAAGCCAGATCTTGGCGAGATCGTCCGTCTGCACTGTAGGCCATCTAACGAACGAGGCGACATGGTCTGCCATTACGAGATCATTTCATATGACAACCAACCAATCAATCAACCAATCTTCCAATCAACCAAGGGGTCGGACAATGAAACTGAAACACCTGGTTTTAGACCACAGTCATTTATTAGTATGGTGTAGGGCCTCCTTTTGCGGCCAATACAGCATCAGTTCATCTTGGGAATGACATATACTGCGTCCTGCACAGTGGTCAGAGGGAGTTTAAGCCATTCTTCTTGCAGGATAGTGGCCAGGTCACTACGTGATGCTGGTGGAGGTTCGTCCTTCTTGGTGGTATGCTGACATTACCCTGGATACCGTGGCTCTTGATACATCACAAAGACTTGCTGTCTTGGTCACAGATGCGCCAGCAAGACGTGCACCAACAATCTGTCCTCTTTTGAACTCTGGTATGTCACCCATAATGCTGTGTGCATTGCAGTATTTTGAGCAGAACTGTGCTCTTACCTGCTAACTGAACCCTCACACTCTGCTCTTACTGGTGCAATGTGCAATTAATGAAGATTGGCCACCAGGCTGGTCCAATTTAGCCATGAGACCTCCCACACTAAAATGACAGGTGTTTCAGTTTCATTGTCCAACCCCTGTAATTGAGAGTGAACCTAGGCAGCCGAGCACCGACATGTTTAAGGGATGCACGGAAAATAAAATGGTATTTAATCCAGTTCAATTCGAATAAATAAGGAATAAACAATAACGGTAAAACAAAAAAATAAATGGTAATAAAAATAAATTTGATTTAATTAAGAAAAACAAAAAACAAGATAATAAACCAAATAAGAAAAAAAAATTAGACTTTTTTTTTTTTTACTTTTTTGACTAATTTTGACTTTTAATTTATTTAAAATTAATTTTAAATTAAAATTTAAAATTAAGGTCAATGAAAAAATGAGAAGAACCAATAAAAACGAATAAATAAATCATAGTTAAGGTGAAATAAAATTTAAATACTAAATACTAGATTGAAAATACTATTAGATAGAAGAATAAAAATTAACAATAAAAATAAAACACACTTTAAACAATCCAATATATCAGCACTGCTTAAACATTCCGGTAGATTCCTAAAGCAAATTCATAACCAGAGCTTCTCTACATCTCTGAGATGCTTCACTTGCCAAGATGTTTTGCAGTATTGGTATGTAAATACGTTCATATTTACATGTTCTAGCCATGCTGAAATATGTGTAACTAGTAAGAAATCACATACCCAGTGTCTCACCTGCGTAGAGCTCTGGGCCATACATCGCTCCCACCATTGGGCTCAGCTTCCACCCAGCTACTGGGGAAAAGGGGGAGGTGGGGGTGGGGTAATGGGAGAGGAGAAGAACAGACTTGCTTTGAAATCTGAATTAAGCTGTACTATCTGTAGCTACATGCACACATTAGCTCTGCAGCCTCCAGTTAACACCGTCCACTACTCTCCGCCTACGTCCAGCAGAATGCTACCGACACCACCCTGCAGTGGCCAGTCTTCCCTGCTCCTGGATGATGCTTTAAGCTCATCTCAGCTTTTAGGATTATGCATTTAAGTTAGCCATGGGATCCAGGGCTTGTCGGAAAGGGAACGTCTACTGATCTGGGGAGTTCGGTCTCAGTCTAACTCTTCTCTGAAGACTTCCAGATGCTACAAAGATCAGACAGTGAACATGGCCAGCTCTCATTTCACAGGGACCAGAACCAAAAAAGCCACGTGTGCTTAGAGCGAGAGCACCTTGCACTACACTCCTGTCACGTCTGAAGTTACTCTTGATTGTTAGAGAGTTATGGCAATCTAAACTCATCTGGACCTCTGCTACGGGCAAGTGTCTCGGCATGACTGCCCAGGGTACACCTAACTCGGAAACCAATTAGTGAGATTCCAGGGTCCGCGTCTACAGTTCCCTGAATGCTAGCAACGTTCCCCATATAGCTGTCGACTTCTACAAATCTTAAGCTGTGTGAACTCTAGTATGCATCATGTACTTAGTTGTGCACCTACACAGTCGAGTCACATTATTATGACCACCAGCTGATCCAGAGTAACCGCGTTGTGCAGCACAGACAGCAGCTAGCCAGGCTGGGAGCACAGTCACAGGTAGAGCTGGAATGAGGCAGCTCCAGATAGGGCCAGGCTGGGAGTGACTCGATGATATTCCCTGTAAGTTCACAGGTAGGTCGTCACAGGTTGTCACAGGTATCTGGAGTCAAGTCGACTGCAGTGCATCCCACAGCTGTTGGGAGTGTATGGGGGACGATCCACAGAGTGTACACAACAATTAAGGTGGTCCCACAGATGCTTGATTAGCTTTAAGCCCAGGGAATTAGAGCGCCAGGGTGGCACTTGGAAGTCTTGGTCATGCTTTTCCACCCAACGTCGGACACTGCTAGCTGGGGGACTGGAAGATCTCATCCGCCCGAGGGAAGACAATCAGCATGTATGAGTGTACGTGACCGGCGGGGATGCCTTCCACATGGATGAGCGGAGCCCAGAGAATGCCAGGAAAACATGACTTCCTTCACGAGCTACGCGCTGCTGCCAGTGAAAATAGGAAGCGGTCATAATAATGTGACTTGCCCATGTACAGTCTTCTCTACTTTTCCATGCTACTGTTATTGCTGCGCCCAGGAATGCCAGCAAGCACACAGCAAGAAGGCTCAGGTATATAGCAAGTCTGAGAGTCATGTGATTAGACACACACAGAGAGAGAGAGACACAGAGATAGAGAGATAGAGATAGAGAGATAGAGATAGAGATAGAGAGAGAGAGAGAGAGAGAGAGAGAGAGAGAGAGAGAGAGAGAGAGAGAGAGACACAGAGATAGAGATAGAGAGAGACAGACAAAGAGAGAAATATAGAGAGAGATAGAGAGACAGAGAGAGAGAGACTGAGAGAGAAATAAAGAGAGAGAGATAGAGAGACAGAGAGAGAGACAGAGAG
>JAMWET010005104.1:272500-292500 GCA_024036415.1 Prochilodus magdalenae
ATTGTAGAAACAGATGGGACTACAGTCTGTAACTGTAGAACCAAAGGGTGCTCCTGTATGGTCAGTGGAGCTGATACAATGGACCATGAGTATAGATGCAGGGAGGTGTACCCACTGAAGTGCTTATAATGATGATAATAATAATAATAATAATAATAATAATAATAATAATAATAATAATAGACATGTTTTGGCTAATCTGGAGTAAAGCATGGGGGGAAATAATAACCATTAGTTAAATTCACTTTCTGATCAAACCATGTACAGGCCTGGCAGCGTTAGCTATGGCTAAACAAAAAACAGGCGAAAGACCACAGTGGTCAGCTGAGCGCAGCTGATCCAGAGAGAGCTGGGTGTGATTTAGCAGGCGGTGGGTGTGTGTGGGGGGGGTGGGGTTGAGTTTGGAGTTTGTGGGTTGGTTCAAGAATGAAGCCGTACATACACACACTTACCATGTGCCAGGAAACGGCATGACGACACGCGAGCGGTTACCGTGGAGACTGACAACGATAACAACAATAACAACAACACACAGAAGTCGTCAGGGAAACAGAAAGAAAATAAATTATAGGATAAAAAAAAATGAACAGAACTGGCTAATGGCCAAAAAAAAAAAAAAAAATCAAACCTAACAATAACAAATAATGAGAGAAAGCAACCAGGCCCCAGAGAGAGAGAGAGGGAGAGAGGGAGAGAAGGATGGAAAGGTAAATGAATGTGGGAAGGAAAGTGCGGTGGAAAGGAAAAAGTCATGTGAGAATGGGACGGGGGGGTTGGGGAGGGTGAAGGGGGCGGGGGCGTGCAAGCACAAACTGAAGGATCAAAAATAATGGGTGCTGAAGTCTCACGCTAACGGAGATTTAGGTCACCATCCAGCGTTTTAGAGCAGGGAGGCTAAAGGACACACAGGCAGTGCGTTAGTGGTGTGAGAGAGTTACGGGGGGGGGATCATAAACACGGCCGTACGAGCCCTCGTACATCCCGCCTACACTCCTACACTACTCACAGCTCTCAGATCAGTGCAGGCTCTAAACCTCCTACTCAGAGATGGTGGAGCCTACGGGTGGAGCCTACGGGTGGAGCTAATACAGAAACTACTGCACACAAAAAACACAGAAGCAAAACAATGGACGTTTCTGTGCAGCCAGTGATCCCACAAGACGCCAACAAATGACATCACTGCAGAGTGGGGCGCGGGCGGTGATATCAGAGGCTATATAACAGACAGAGCAGGAAGTGATGCAAAAGACAGGAAAAGGGTTGGACACACAGGGAGGGGGAGAGAGAGAGAGAGAGAGAAAGAAAGAGGTGAGAGAGAGAAAGAAAGAGAAGAGAGAGAGAGAGAAAGAAAGAAACAGAGAGAGAGAGAGAGAGAGAGAGAGAGAGAGAGAGAGAGAGAGAGAGAGAGAGAGAGAAAGAAAGAAAGAAAGAAACAAAGAGAGAGAGAGAAAAAAAACAAAGAGAGAGAGAGAAAGAAAGAAACACAGAGAGAGAGAGAGAGAGAGAGAGAGAGAGAGAGAGAGAGAGAGAGAGAGAGAGAGAGAGAGAGAGAGAGAGAGAAAGAAACACACAGAGAGAGAGAGAGAGAGAGAGAGAGAGAGGGAGAGAGAGAGAGAGAGAGAAAGGAGAGAGAGAGAGAAAGAAAGGAGAGAGAGAGAGAAAAAAAAGAAAGAAAGAAAGAAAGAGAGAGAGAAAGAAAAAGAGAGCGGGAGAGAGAATAAAAATGAAAAAGAAAGTAAGCAGACAAGAAGGAAAGAAAGAAACAAAGAAACAAAAAAAAGTTCATTTGATGGCAAGCAAGGAATGAAAGAGTAAAAGTAAAAAGAAAGAAAGCAAGAATGGAAAAAGATGAAAGAAGCAAATGAGGGAAGGAAAAAAACAGAAAGATGGAAAGCAAGTACAAACAAGTGCAAACCCAGTAAGCAGGGTAGAAAAAAGAGCAAAAATGAACTAACCGAAAGAAGGAAAGGAAAAAAAGATGAGAATTAAAAGAACAATAAAAACATCCAAATTAAAAGAAAGAAAGAAAGAAGGAAAAATAGAAAAGGACAGATGAGAAGAGTTTGGCCGTCTATTCGTCTATTTCTCTCCACACAGTAAATCAGATGAAAAGCTATGAAATGCATCATTAACAGAAACAGGAAGTGCAGCTTCACTGGAATAACCAATCAGAGCCTTAGAGCCTAACTACGAGCTGATCTGACTGGACTGGACTAGGTCCAACAGGAGATCCGGTTCTGCTCTAACGGGTTCTACTGGAGCTGAAATGAAACTAAAAGATAAAAACATGCAGAAATGAAGGAAACCAAAAACACACACAGCTCCGACCCGCCCAGGCCGTGGAGACGCTCCACTACAGAGGAGGACGGGAAAATAAAGAGAGAGAGTCTGAGACCCATGCCAGCTACAGCCAACACAAGCAGCCACAGACAGTAGGGGGAGCTAGAGAGATTACTCCAGGCATCATGCACTTAATCCCACCACATCTTCACCCTCTCTCAAAACAACAAACAAGGAAACTCAGCCGCTCCACTAAGGCACGACTACATTCCCCGGCCTCTCCCAGTGCTCCACACAGACACACGACTACAGCACAGCCTCTGGAATACACCATGCAGAGAGCATTCTGGAAAACAAAGGATTCGGTGAGCTTAAAAGAAAAGAGACAAGGCCGATCGCTCCTAAGCGCTACACCTCTGGCGTGAAACAACCCAAACAGTTCATGAGAGCCTATGGAGAGGAGAGGAGAGGATCTACGGTCACGCACACGCACACCCCCCCATGCGTTTACGGGTCACTAAGGATCACACGTACACACAGTTCAAGCAAAAAAAGGGGCTACCCTCTAAAACTCCACAAAAGAAGAGTCAAACTCAAGCATGGGAGGGGAATTCCACTGATCCTTCAAAACCGCGCCACTGATTCAGCCGGCGAGACGTAAACCACTGCATTCCGGAGGTTCTGACGCCAGACGGCTAATTCCGGAGACCTTCTCTCACTTGGGTTTCTTGGCAGCGGTGGTGATGGGAACCAGGGTGACGTCTACATCATGGTATGTTTACTAGGGGTGCAGGGATTAGCTGCCCACACCACTCGATGACCATGCAGTGACTCTAAGCTCAATGACGGCTGACGGGTGATCATGATGCTAACGATTAATCGACTTAGTTGTCAACTAATCTGGTTATCACTTCGAGTTGACTATTTTGATAGTCGATTGGTTGAGGTCATCACACAGGTTTCTCTAGGAATAACTCCGGGAAAGGGAGGCGACCAAGCCGACCTCCGGTGGCATGGGAAGAGACCCTTCGGAAGGGACCCATCGGATCATGACCAAATTAGTTGTCAACTAATCTGGTTATCACTTAAAGTTGACTATTTTGATAGTCGATTGGTTGATGATGTCATCACACGTGTTTCTTGCACTAACTATGAAAGGGAGCCCACCAAGCCAACCTCCAGTGGCATGGGAAGAGACCCCTCGGAAGGGACCCATTGGCTCATGACCAAATTAGTTGACAACTAATTGAATAGTCGATTGGTTGACGAAACCAAGCCAACCTCCGGTGGCATGGGAAGTGATCCATGGAAGTGGGGATCCATTGGAAGGGATCCATGGGAGCATCTTAACGTCTATCATGATCTTAAATCTGAAGCTGTTATGGGGTATTTGAGCATTTCATAATCCGAATAATCGACGATTCGCCTCAATAATCGATCGATTATTCATGTATCAAAATCCACATCGGCTGTGGCCTTAATCTCCGGGTTTCCCAAAGACAACCACAAACAGTCGTGTGGCTGGAGAGGGAGCATGACTCCCTAGAACAAGCTCAAAGTCGCTTCCTCATTCGCTCTCCGGACCTCCGCCGTCAGCCAGGATGGCTAACGAGGCTCCCCAAGTCCGTAGTCCGCATCTTCTGTTCCCGATTGCCGATCAGCCAGACTGGTTAGGAAACGCACGTCGTGCTCTACTGCCTTCGCCACCCGTTCTGCAAACGACCCCTTCTCCTGTGGCATGACGTTACGCGTCCTCAGAGTGCTGATGACACAACCGGGGTCCTTACACGAGGACATCTGGTTCCCTTCACCACCGCCGTGAATGACGCAATTCCGCATTCCGCATCAAACCCCTCGGAACGCCCTTGTTTACATCCGAAAGGCTCAAATCACGCAAGAATTTTGAAAAGTCGGTGGAATGTCCCTTGACACGAAATGAACAACCAACCAGCGTTATGGCACTGCCAGCAACAGTGAAGACGTTCTCCGAGTCACGATGTACATTCATGTGCTAGTCAACTCAGTGGCATATTGCGCTAGTTCAAAAAGAAAAACAGAACAGACAGATACACTGACTACACTCGATAGAAATCAGTCTACTTAACATTCATAAACAAACAAACAAACAAACAAAAACAAACACAGCTAGAAGAAGTCGAAGATCAGTAAGCAACGCCGTGCCGCAGAAAGAACAGCAAGGAACAGGTCAAATCCAGGAACGGAATCGGCTAGCGGCTTCATGCTGATGTGTTTTGAGGAGAAAAGCAAAAACCACACATGCGTTATAATGGAGATTCCTTTATACAGCCTTCCAGCAGTGGACCGACCCCAGCAGCCAAGGAAAAGGCACCGGCAGCCTCATAACACGTACGGTCAGTGGCGTAACCTGGATCTTAATGAACGAGACCCCCCACCAACACCCCACCTCACAAAAATAATCATCCACAAAGGAAAAGACGTATCCGTCACGGTAACCCACACTTCCTAAACCTCAGGTCTGATTTGGCTCAGGCACATCTAAAACTCCACATACGCAAATTAATAACCTAGTCCTGTATTAATGCAGCGTCGGTGCAGTGAACGGACCGCTAGACCGCACACCGAGAGAACGGAGTGATGAAGCACCCTGCTTTGTTTACTCTGAGGCTCAGGTGACTATGAACTGGGCTGAAAGTTAGCATGCTAAACAGGCTAATGTAAGATAGCCAGGCTAACTCAGCCCTGCGTTAGCGCTAGCGGCTGAGTTGGAGTGTTAACTAAAGGACTCTATGAAACGACGTTAAGTTGCGTCTTGCAAACTTGAAATGTCCAGGTTTCCAGTCAGAGCTACTCATGTTCAGCGCTGGGTGGTACGATGCTTGAAATAGCTTGATGCTAACACAACACAGGAATTACATACAGTCGCTAGTGGCTATTAGCATTGTTTGCTACTTTCGTTTATTTATTTCTTTTATTCTCTGTATTCTCCTGGTCACTGACTTGTTTTTCATTTTTCTTTTCTTCCTTCATTCTTTTCTTCTCTCTTCCCATCATGTTCTCTCTCCCAGTTTTATTCTATTTTTTCTTTGCTTATTCCTTTTTCTTCCTTGTTTCTTTTTTCTTTCTTCCCTTTTTTCTTATTTCCTTCCTAGCGTCCTCTAATACTTTATTTTCCTTCCTTTTTTCCCCCCCAGTCTGCTTCTCTCCTGTCTTTAGTTCTGTCTTTCTGACAGGAGTATCACAACTGTGGTGGGAATTTGGTGTGCAAAACTACTTATAAGGTGAAGGGGAAAAAAAAGGGAAAAAAAAAATTCTTGCATTTTGGGGAAATATATTATTCTTGCAATTTAGAAAAAAAATCATTCCTGGATTTTGGAAAAAAAAAATATTTTTGCATTTTGGGGGAAAAAAATTATAGCATTTTGGGAAAATTTAAATACTGAATGCTATGGAAATTTTATTCTTGCATTTCGGGAAAAAAAAATTCTTGCATTTTGGGGGGAAAAAATTATAGCATTTTGGGAAAATTTCAATACTGAATATGCTGGGGAAATTTCCTTCTTGCACTTTTGGAAAATTTAATTCCTGCATTTTGGCAAAAAATTAATTATTCTTGCATTTTAGAAAAAATAAATATTCTTGCATTTTGGGGAAAAAAAATCTAGCATTTTGGGAAAAGTGAAATACTGAATGTTGGGAAATTTTCATTCTTGCATTATGGGAAAATTTTATTGTTGCATTTTTGGGAAACAGGGACGGGGATAAAGTAAACAAAATTCCAACAATAAAAAAAAATTCCCCTCATTTAACACTCCATTAATTACTTGAGGCAACAGGCATATAATTAGCAACAGCATCCTGTGATTATAGAACTGTTTATTGTGATTTTATGAATTATAACTTTTTATAAACAACCTAAACAAGTGGTGTACTGTACCCTACGAAGGTTTCTCAGATCATAAGAGCTCCTCTAAGACCGAACTTTGGAGGCAGATGTCTTAGATTAAGATAAGCCTATGATAAGGTGAAGGGTGGACTCGTCAACACTGCAGAAACTATACTGCCCGGATTAAATAAAGGTGGTCTCCGACTCTGCTGAGATTGTCAATACGGGCCCCCAGTAGTTACGCCACTGTGTCCGTTGATTAAAACAAAAACACAGCTATCTATCCATACCCACGTTCCGCCATGCAGTTTGTTTATGATTGGAGATAACATGCCGAACACGCTCCACACATGCGTCGTCCTCCATCCACACGGAAGCGCACACGCGTACACACACGTACACACATGCACACGGCAGGAGCGGAGAAGCACGAGCAGCACAGGCACATTCTCAGAGCAGCACTCAGTCAGTCACCAACGTGAAAGATGTGAGGACATCACGAGAGAGAGAAGAGAGAGAGAGACAGACAGAGAGGAGGAGAGGGAGAGAAACTCACCTCGATCTTCCGGCCCTCCACGATGGTGCCGTGCAGCCTCTCTCGGGCCTTCTCCGCGTCCGCGCTGCTCTCGAACGTCACGAAGCCGAAGCCCTGGGGGGAGACAATGACATCATCAATCAGACAGAGCGATCAGGACAGCGCGGCCAAAACCGGCCGACACCATAACACTTCCAGAAGAACGGAACAGACAGAACTGGCAGACTGAGCGAGGAGAGGGTTTGGGAACGCGTGATAAAACGATGGAGGAGAACATTAACGCAGTCCAGAGTCACCGACACACCATCCTACCACAGCGTATCAGGATCAGATGGATGTTCAGTACCTCTGTGTGCAACTGGGTTTATTAAACCTCTACCTTATCTGAACCTCACACTACAGACTGGTCTGACTAGTAGTTGTCCCTTTCTCCTCCCACACCTCTCATAGAGTCCCATTCCCCTCATGGAGTCCCGCACCCCCCATGGAGTCCCATTCCACCCCATTCCCCCTTAGAGAGTCCTGCACCCCCCATAGAGTCCCATTCAGTCCCATTCCCCCTCATGGAGTCCTGCACCCCCCACAGAGTCCCATTCCACCCCATTCCCCCTTAGAGAGTCCTGCACCCCCCATAGAGTCCCATTCCGTCCCATTCCCCCTCATGGAGTCCTGCACCCCCCATAGAGTCCCATTCCCCTCATAGAGTCCCATTCCATCACATTCCCCTTCATAGTGCTCCACACCCCCTTATAGAGACCAGCACCCCCCATAGGAGTTCCATTCCATCCCATTCCCCCTCATTCCATCCCATTCCCCCATAGAGTTCAATCCCCCCATAGAGTCCTGCACTCCCCATATGGTTCCGTTCCATTCCATTCCCTCATTCCATCCCATTCCCCCCCATAGAGTCCCATTCCGTCCCATTCCCCCTCAGAGAGTCCTGCACCCCCCACAGAGTCCCATTCCCCCTCAGAGAGTCCTGCACCCGCCACAGAGTCCCATTCCCCTTCATAAAGCTCCGCACCCCCCATAGAGTTCCGTTCCATTCCATTCCCTCATTCCATCCCATTTCCTCCATACAGTCCCATTGGCCCCGCCCCCAAATAGAATCCCATCCCCCCATACAATCTACAATAGAGTTCTAGGCCAGATCCTACTCAAATCTACCATAAACCAACATCTCAGGCTTCAGAAGGCCAATTCATAACCAGCGAGCTGGACGTCTGGTTCCATTCACCACCACTGTGAACAATTCGGAGTCATTCAGTTCCTCTCGAGCGGGGCAGTTCACTCCGAACGTTGAACGATTTCATTGAACAAACATTTACTGAATTTGGTGGCCTTCCCCTTTAACACACCACACCGCACAGAAACCATCACTGTGCACAGCCTCTTCCCTCCGGCAGACAGACAACAGCGAGGCTCATCATTAAAGACCTGCTGTCGGATGCTCCTCTGAAGAGGTGATCTGATTCTGACAGTAAGCGGGTCTAGTTAATAGCTGGATATGGTCTGTGTGCGTACGGTAAGCACAGCAAGCCATTCTCCAGGACTGAGGGGCTGCGAGGGGAATGACAGCCTGAGACGCGTTAGCGCTAATTAGAAGGAGCTAATCTTTAAAAACACTCTGTACAGATTTTCGGTCTCTCTCTCTCTCGTTCTTTCTCTCATACCCCTTACTAGACTCCTTTTGCTTGAAACTGAACAAAAGCTGAGCTACAAACCAGCAAGCAATTGTCTGGATGTGGACCCCGTCACGCTCGTTCAGCCGCTGCTATAAGGAATCGTCCAGTAAAGCCAAGAAAGCTGCGAACATGAGGAAACTAAGACCCAGCGGAAAAGAGCACACAGCCATGGAACCTGACTGTCTCTCCAAACACAATGCTGTCCTCCTCCACCCGTGTCATGGTGCGCATTCATCTCGGGGATCTGAGAAGCGGAGTGAGGCGGTCTCTCCTCCATATTCCTACAGCCTGAGTCATTTCCACTGCATCATACGAATCGGTGCGTCTCATTGGCTGTGCTTCGGAAAGGTCAGTGGCCTAACAGGTCAAAGTTCAAATTTGGCAAAGAGGCAGGACGAGACGCAAAAGAGAGCACGGGGCAGCACAGCACTCTCTCTCCCTCTCCCTCTCCCTCTCCCCCTCTCTCTCCCTCTCTCTCTCCCTCTCTCTCTCCCTCTCTCTCTCCCTCTCCATGTCCAGTGTTGGTTTCCTGAGGTAGCTGTATGGCATACTGCAGGTGCTGGCTTTCGTCATGGGGCTCTTCAAAACTGGAAGGGTGTCCCAAACTTAGCTCCGCCCACCTCAATTCAAAACTAGCACATGCCATTTCGCTCATGCGCAGACGCTTTGATACATAGACCCTCATTTGGGCGCGCTGGCTCCGTCTGCCGACCAGTGGCTCCTTCAGACTCTCCTCTCTCTCTCTTTGCTGCAATTTGTCGCTCCATTTAGCTAAAGCGGTCTTCGCTAAGCTAGACCGCTCAATACTCCTCCTTCCACCAACTACAGGACAGCTGAATTAAGCCGATCAGTCCATTCCCCCTGCCTGCGTGCAGCAGCAGCGTGGAGGCCACTCCGTCAAGCAGAATGAATGGAAGTCAATGGAATGTTTAGTCATTTGTATTAAACCGCTGAGAAACGAGCGAAGAGATAACTGCAGAGAGGAGCGAGCGCTATGTCGAGCTAAACGCCTGTACGGTGTGTGGGAGTGGGAGCTGGAGGGTGGGGAGGTTTAGTTTCAGATGTAGCAGTGCACAGCCTGCACATGACCTGAGAGACAAAGCTGGAATTTTAAACTCGGTTTTACATAACGTTCTCGGGCAGCGCTACAAACCACTGCGTGGGTCTCGTACCTTGGAGCCTCTCTCGTTGAAAATGATCTCTACGTCCAGGATCTTTCCAAATTGCTGCAGGGGGAGAGAGAGAAGAGGAAAAAAAAAAAAAAAAAAAAGTACATTAGAAAGACAAACCAAGGAAGTGTGGTATAGGGTCAAAGGTCAAATGCTAAACAAAGCAACCGTTTTAAGCATGAACAATGCTACCGCTCTCAGATAGGCTGGAAATGACGGACAGTGCTGCAGCTATAATGTGCTTAATATACTGAAAACAAACGTGCCGTGCAATTTCTCACACGCCCATTTATCAGCCTTTACTGGAAGATGGTCAGGTATGACGTTCAAACAGGCAAAAATAGCGCACTGCTTTCGCTCGAGCGCTTCTTCATATCGCTGGAGCAAAGGCCGATACTGGCCTACTTCCTAACCCGTGTCCAGTGCACAGCCAGAGTACACAAACAGCGTCCCGTTCTGTTCACGCTGCAGTGCTAGTTCTACTCGCCAACACTAGGGGGCAGGATTGTTCAGCGCTCACCCCATTAACCCTGCTCTCCTGCTTTCCTGCTCTTCTCTTCTCTTTGTCCTTTCAGTTTCTGCTTACTGCACCTTAAAACGTCCCCAGGAAAAACACGCGGACACACGCAAACAGAAAAAAGCTCCGTTAGCAGGAAGCTCCTACCCCGAACATTTGCCGCAGGTCCGGATCTCTGAAGCGGAAGGGGATGTTGGAGACGTGGAGGCGTTTGGGGGTGACTTTGTCTGAAGAGTCTTCGCCCCCAGATACGCCTGAACCCCCACCAGACACACACTGGCTCTCTGCCTGGGGGGATCCGTCTGACAACTGCTGCGGGGGGAGGAGAGAGGAGAAGCAGAGTTAGATCTACGGCTCATGTCGTTCTGGATTATTAGGAGATCCAAAGACGTATCATACACCATGAAGCACATGACTCGAGTTATGGCCATATAGCAGTACGTCATATAGTGATGGGCACAGTGAGTCACATAGGCTGAGGTACGAGTCCAGCATGCAGCTCAGTGCTGAACAAGCGTTCTTCCCCAGGCTACAATAACCTTAGGTCTAACCCTAACCCTAGGTCCCGATCCCGGGTTTAAACCCAGCCAAATTACAGTGATGCTGAGAATCAACCGACAACACCTCCTCATCCAAGCTGGTGTGGAAAGATCGTTTAGGCAAGGTGTTTTAACCTGCTAATTAATATTACAATAATATTTCTATGTGCATAATGTTTGTCTCCTTTTGGTCTCCTCAAATGAAAAATAAAACTAATAATAATAATAATAATAATAATAATAATAATATAAAAAAAAATAAAAAAACTCATTTTTATAATAAAAGGATGCATAAGAAAAGCTAAATTAAAAAAGCCAGATGGAAGGATTACAAAATCATAAAGAATTAATAATAATAATAAAATTATTACTAAATAAAAAAGAACTTAAAATAAAATAAATAAATTTAAATAAAATTAAGCAAAATAATTTTTAAGATAATAAAAATACCAATAATAATAAAACTAAAATGAAAAAGATAATAAAATGAAAAGGAAATAAAAAAGGAATGAATATTTAAATATGGATTATATGAATGATGATAAACAGGGAACAGAATTAGACAGTTTCTTTGTTTTGTATGTATCAAAGCGGTTTCTGTTATGTAACGAGTACTTTCTCCATTCCTATAGAAACCGCAGATTAACAGAGCTGTTCTATACGCTGATCTGCCACGCGTGCAGGATCGCGCTCCCTCATCTCCATCTCTATTCCAGAGGCCGTGTGAGGAACACAGCAGAACCTCCTGCCACCGTTTGGTTTTAGCTCCTCTCAAGCGGCGTGACAGGAATGTACATGGCTCTGGAGGCAGAAAGAGACGCATGATGGCACTCGCTCACGGTTTACAGGCCCAGGTTTAAACCTGGACGGCCCAAAGCGTCTAATGGTTGGGCCAGGCAGGGATCCTAACCCTGCCCTTTCACCCAATGAGCCCTTTCACCACTCTCTAGGAAGGCTGAAGGGTTTGAGTGGGTTGCTTTGAGATACTGTACATTATAATTAAACTCAATAACTCTAAATAACTGTTAATGAAGACTGGAAAAAATTACCTATATATATATATAAATAATTTTTTTTCCCCCCTATTACATATATTATCTATTTAATAGTAACAGGGCTGTGACATATAGTTTTTGTTTTTTTGTTTATTTTTTCAATATATAGTGATTTCAGTATATAAATATAATTCAAGTATTTTATACCAGATTTTATACTCAATTTCCTGATTATTCCATGACTTTCCCTAATAAAAAGCGGAATTTTCTTCATCTATAACGAACAAAAACAGGCAGAAAACTAGTTTACCGTATTAAACCCATTAGTGTCCACCATTTCAACACAACTGTTACTGTAATATTGATTTTCCAGGCCTCCCAACTTTCCTTATCACTTACAGGAGGCTGCATACCCTGACTGAAGTGATGGCCAGTTGTTGATAAGAGGGATGGGAACAGCTGACCACGGAAAAGCAATTAACCATGACAACCACTCACACCACACAGGAAGCACATGAATATATAATGATTTTAATAAATTAAAACTAAGAACTGGATCATGCTCACATACCACACCTTCAAAACTCCCTACCACACCCTGATTGGGCCCTTGATGATCCAATCGGCTGACTTTCTACGTCTTATTTTTATTTATTTTTTTAATTCCAGGATATTCCAGAAATTCCATGAGCCACGAGAAGCCTGCTCTTTATTTGTGTTCGGACTTTCCGGCACCTGGCCCACCACGAACACCACGAGGCAGAAAGTTTAGGCACCCCAGCTTTAGATTAAACATGGCTACCGCAAACAAAGCTGAACCACTGCTGCTCTGGATGTATACGTTTTCACATTCCACCGGAAAATGGCTCCGTGCTGCAGGAATTCTGGAAGCGTGCCTCAGTTCTGTCGGTGGTGGATGATGCCTGTTTGTGTCACCTCTATGACGGAGCTATAAATAGTACAGAAACAAGGAATTTGTATCGGATCAGGCTTAAAATAGCCGATACCTGACTCGCTACAACATTCCTGGATCGGGTCGGACATCTCGACTCACAGCTCCAGCGCAAAACCACAAACGCAAAGCTTCCTTCAAACAAGTCACGTCCGATTCACTTCATCAGCACAAGGCACCCAGTCCTCAGATCAGTTTTCTGGGAAAGGAAAACCTGCAGACGGAGACGAGGTGCGGAATACGCCACTGGGAACATTTACAGGACAGATGTGCTAAAAGGAGAACATCTGCATTCCCTCTGTTAACACCCACACTGCTTCCTGTGGTCCGACACACATGAACAGGTGACAAGAGACCACTCAGTCTCCAAATGGCCAGTGGGTGAAGAGGAGGCTACGCAAACGGCCCCCCACTTCACCATATGCTCAGAGTGTGTTGGATAACACTTACTTGTGTGCTGAGAGTGCTGGGGGCGGAGGGGGGGTTACTGATCCCTGCTGGGGGCTCCACTTGCCCCTGCCCCCCTGCGGAGTACAGACTGCTGCCCCCGAACTCCAGCGGCAGGCCGTTCTGGGGGGGTGGAGGAGGAGGGGGAGGGAAGGCGGAAAATGGCGGCGGAACAAGACCCTCCTGAGCACCCATAGTGTCCTGAGAACCCTGAGGAAAAGAGGGAGAGGGGGATGCATGGTCAGGCAAGATGGAGCGATATGCACATTTACCATTCCATGCGGAATTCCGGGAAGCAAGGCGACTGGTCTATGAACGACACCAAACCGGAAGACCCTCATGTGACAGTTTGGTTCCGTTTTGGCCCTTTAGGAAACCGGAATGTTGAGAGGCTCCATAACAACCATAATAAAACATATACAATATATATGCACATTAATTATCATCAGCTTTAACAGAGATCCGTACAGGAGAGTCAGAACTCACAGGTCCGAACACTCGGTCTCAGAACCTCTGGCCTTTAAAATATCTCAGTATTCATTCATATGTATATCATATACAGAATCAAATATCAAACACACCTATGTAGGTGTATACACACACACACACACACACACACACACACACACACACACACACACACATATATATATACATACATATATACACCACACACCTATGTAGGTGTATATACGCACAAACATACATATATATACATACACATACATATATACATACACATACATACATATATATATATATATATATATAATGTGTGTGTATACATGTAAGTATGTGTGTGTGTGTGTGTGTGTGTGTGTGTGTGTGTGTGTGTGTGTGTGTGTGTGTGTGTGTGTGTGTGTGTGTGTGTGTGTATGTATGTATGTATGTATGTATGTGTATATATATATATATATATACACACACACACACACACACACACAATATATATATATATATATATATATATATATATATATATATATAGTATATATAGGTAGTATATATATATATATATATATATATATATATATACACACATATCTATCTATCGATCTATCTATCTATATACATACATACATACATACATATGGTGTCACATACATACACCCACACATCCCTCTATATATGTGTGTGTAGATACTATCATTTTGGAGATGCTCGTTCTTCTTTGGACAGTGATGATATAAAACCTCTTACGACACGTGTTTATGAAATTAAACTCGTTTCTTTATTGTGACAAATTGTTTGTAGACAGCTGAGTTCTGGAATAATAATGAACTAAGGGAATTCAGGATCCGATAAAACCCAAATACAACCTCGCTAAACAAACAGCTTATATTATAACCCTGCGCCCATTTCTAATAAACACACACTTACCACTTATTACTTAACCATGTGACTCATATACATATTTATATTTAGGTGGTAATAATTCGGTTCCTAATAGGTTCGGTTTGCTTTAGTGATACATATGTACCATTACCATACAACTACTTGCCATGAGAGAGCGCGAGAGAGCGCAAGAGGGAGCAATGCGGAGCGAGAAATGCACTTGGCTAATCTCTAATGAGAGAATGCAGAAATGCGTCTGACAGCAGAAGCCACTAAAAGCCAGAGATATTGAGTTTCTCCTCCTCTCCCTCTCCCCCATCACTCACTCTGCTTCCCTGCGCCTCTCTCTCTCCCTGCCTTCCTTTCTCTCTCTCCCTCTCTCGTCCTCTCTCCATATCTCTGTAGTGACAAGAGGATTTCAGGCATCTTTTAAATATTCATGAGGACCTCATGCATAATTAAGAGCATGGGGCTCCAACACAGACTCTTCCACACGGCGCCAAAGAAAAGGAGAAACCGCACACGCATGCACACGCACACACACCCACACACTGGCACGCCCAACCCCAACATACAACACCTGGCCTCATGCACACTCGCCTGACATACAACACCTGCAGTCAGTCACACACAGACCAGAGAACAGAACAGCGTTATTACCAGGGCTCTCTCAGACACACATACTACAGCCGTATGGCGGGGGGTGGGGAGGTGCTGTGGGGGGAGGTGCTGAGGAGGAGAGGGGTGGGGGCGGGAGTCATGTTGCAATTTAGTATTTTACAATGCTGCAGTAGTTCAACCGCCGCTGACCGAGCCATCCGACGGAGGAGCGTAAAACTGAACCCCGGTTATTATTATGGGATTGTATTGATGATATTTTCGGTCTGTGGGTGGTCGTCATGGCGATATATATGCACATGAATTACAGATCAGGGGTGTAGCGATTCGATTTACCTGACTGGGCCCACAATTCTCCTTGCCTACAATATACTGAGCCAAGGAAAATTAACATCACGTCTCTACAGGCGGGCGCCCCAACCATGCTGGAGGTGGAGGAGCTGTGAGAAGCGGTGGAGAGGAGTGTTGAGCACAACTAATGAAACGTCCACACGTTCATGACTTAGCACTGCGATATCACGATACCATAACACACACTCACAATTACCCGTCTTCTCTCTAGGTATGAGTGCTGGGTTGGGTTGCCAGGTAGTGCACTTATGGCTATACATGTCTGTGTATTCTTCTCTCTAGGTGTGAGCTCTGGGTTGGGTTGCCATGTAGTGCACTTATGGCTATACATGTCTGTGTATTCTTCTCTCTAGGTATGAGCTCTCAGTTGGGTTGCCAGGTAGTGTACTTATGGTTATACATGTTTGTGTATTCTTCTCTCTAGGTATGAGCTCTCAGTTGGGTTGCCAGGTAGTGTACTCATGCTTATACATGTTTGTGTATTCTTCTCTCTAGGTATGAGCTCTGGGTTGGGTTGCCAGGTAGTGCACTTATGGTTATACATGTCTGTGTATTTTTCTCTCTAGGTATGAGCCCTGGGTTGGGTTGCCAGGTAGTGTACTTATGGTTATACATGTTTGTGTATTCTTCTCTCTAGGTATGAGCTCTGGGTTGGGTTGCCAGGTAGTGCACTTATGGTTATACATGTCTGTGTATTTTTCTCTCTAGGTATGAGCCCTGGGTTGGGTTGCCAGGTAGTGCACTTATGGTTATACATGTCTGTGTATTCTTCTCTCTAGGTATGAGCCCTGGGTTGGGTTGCCAGTTATGCTTTTATATCTCTGTGTATTATTCTCTCTAGGTATGAGGCCTGGGTTGGGTTGCCAGGTAGTGCACTTATGCTTATATATGTCTGTATTCTTTTCTCTAGGTATGAGCGCTGGGTTGGGTTGCCAGTTATGCTTTTATATCTCTGTGCATTATTCTCTCTAGGTATGAGGCCTGGGTTGGGTTGCCAGGTAGTGCACTTATGCTTATATATGTCTGTGTATTGTTCTCTCTAGGTATGAGCCCTGGGTTGGGTTGCCAGGTAATGCACTTATGGTTATACATCTCTGAGTATTCTTCTCTGTAGGTGTAAGCCCTGGGTTGGGTTGCCAGGTAGTGCAATAATTAGTGCAATAATCTGCTGCACTGCAGCACAGTGTGCAGGAAACACCGCAGTGCCTTATGCTTATTGCCATTCACAGCACTGTGGGGGAAAGTGGCTTCCATTCATTCAGTGGCGAGAAGCAGCATGACTGACGGTGTTGTGGGAGCACCGGGATGGTGAGAAGCAGGAAAAGGTGTGGGAGATATCCCTGAAAGTGAGTCTCCCGGGAAGAACGGCGGCTGTGATAAAGGGAAAGAGTGGACTCAATACAACAGAGACGCACTGCAGAGGAGATAGAGGTTTAGCCGTACTGGGCTTACTCACTGGGGGTGTGGGGGTTTGGGGGGTGTGTGTAATGCTGTAATGGTTCTCTGAGTTTTTGAGCCAGTTCTTGTTATTTGTGTTTTTACACACAGAGGAATTCCACATTTAACCCACCATGAAGCAAACACACACACACACACACACACACACACACACACACACACACACACACACACACACAAGGGGGCAGTAAACACCCTTGCCCGGAGGGGGACAGCACTATCCAAGTCATGCGGGGAGCGATTGGGCGATAGGTGCAGTGGGCAGCCCTATCCACAACACCCAGAGAGCAATATGGGGCATTAGGTGCAGTGGGCAGCCACATCCATGACACCTAGAGAGCAATATGGGGGGTTAGGTGCAGCGGGCAGCCCTATCCACGACACCCAGAGAGCAATATGGGGGGTTAGGTGCAGCGGGCAGCACTATCCACAGCACCCTATCCAGGTCACGCAGGGAGCGATTGGACGATAGGTGCAGAGGGCAGCCCTATCCTCAATGGCTGGGGACCGATTGAGGGGGTTAGGTGCAGTGGGCCGCCCTATCCACGACGCCCGGGAAGCGAATGGGGGGGCTAGGTGCCATGAGCAGCCCTATCCACGACGCTCGAGGCGCAACCAGGTGTTAGGTGCAGTGAGCAGTCCTATCCATGGCGCCCGAGGGAGCGACTGGGGGTTTAGGTGCCTTGGTCATGGGCACCTAAGTCGTTACCTCCAGCCCCAGACTGCTGGTAATGCTGGATCAGTGTCGGTGAAGTGCAGGAAACGTGTAAATCTATCCAGTCCAGGCAAATAAGGAGTTAATCACTCTGTTGATAAAAGCCTGAAAGCAGCGCTTCACCATCACACCTCCATCTAATAGATGCCGCTGTAGCTACAGGGAGTCCCGCTACATTCCCCAGTGCCCTATATCTCCTCCATCTGATTCAGGGTTTGATGCAAATGCGCTATTGTGGAGAGATAATGAGAAAACCTGGACGAGCAGGAATTTAAATAAGCCGACTGGAAGTTTACGGCCCTGCTGATTACAGTCCATTCACAGGCGGCGGAGGCAGCGGCGGAGGCAGCGTTCATTACAGCGCGCTGTTATTATCACCGCACATTCACTACAGAACCGGCCGAGTCCGCCCCCCACACCTGAAACGCAGACGGGGGTTTCAGTAACACCACTGACGGAAATCAGACCGCTCCTTCGCTCGTCTGTAGGCGACCTGAAGTCACACAGCTCTCCAGCTCTGACCTACACCCCATCTCAGCCTCCAAATCAGACGGTAAACCCCACCGGTAACCCCACCCCCACCACCCACACCATCCTCCACGAATAAACGAATACAGCCAGCTAAAACTCAACCACTGCTTCAATACAGCTCAGAGAAGGAGGGGCAGGAGGGAGGGAGAGTGAGGAATATA
This sequence comes from Prochilodus magdalenae, assembly GCA_024036415.1. NCBI lineage: Eukaryota > Metazoa > Chordata > Actinopteri > Characiformes > Prochilodontidae > Prochilodus > Prochilodus magdalenae. The sequence continues at coordinate 290,654 of JAMWET010005104.1, forward strand.
AAGAAAGTAGAGTGAAGAGAAAAAGGGAGGGGAAGAGAGGGAGAGAGAGAAACCAAGGACGAGAAGATTATGAAATAGGTAGGCAGAGGTGGAGGAGGGGGGAGAGGTAGAGAGATAGAGGGAGGGGAGAAGAATATGAAGAAGGTAGATGGGGAGGTACGGTGGGTTAAGGAGAGATGAAGAGAGAGAGGAGTTCAGGGAAAGCAGAGAACGAGTAAGTAAATAAAACATGGTTGAGAGAAGAAAAAGAAAGGAAAAGAAGAGGGCAGAGAGAGAGAGAGAGAGAGAGAGAGAGAGAGAGAGAGAGAGAGAGAGAGAGAGAGAGAGAGAGAGAGAGAGAGAGAGAAAGAGAGAGAGAGAGAGAGAGAGAGCACGAGAGAGACAGAGAGACAGAGAGAGAGAGCACGAGAGAGAGAGAGACAGAGAGAGACAGAGAGAGAGACAGACAGAGAGAGAGCGTGAGAGGGAGAGAGAGAGAGAGAGAGAGAGAGAGAGAGGGAGAGAGAAAGAGAGCGTGAGAGGGGAGAGAGAGAGAGAGAGAGAGAGAGAGGGAGAGAGAAAGAGAGAGCGTGAGAGGGAGAGAGAGAGAGAGAGAGAGAGAGAGAGAGAGAGAGAGAGGGAGAGAGAAAGAGAGAGCGTGAGAGGGAGAGAGAGAGAGAGAGAGAGAGAGAGAGAGAGAGAGAGAGAGAGAGAGAGAGAGAGGGAGAGAGAAAGAGAGAGCGTGAGAGGGAGAGAGAGAGAGAGAGAGAGGCGCAGGAGCGAGCATGACAGAGGCAGGCTAAAGGAAAATCTCTGCTCTGTCAAGTGTGCATTCCTTGTAGACAGTGAGCGGGCACCACTTCCCTACATGGCAGCAGAGAGAGAGAGAGAGAGAGAGCGCAAGGGAGAGAGAGCGTGAGGAGAGAGAGAGATATTAGGGAGGGGTGTAGGAGAGAGAGAGCGAGAGAGAAAAGACAGGCCCTGGTAATAATAGCACTGCTATCTGCTCGGCCTGCGCTGGTATGAACAGTCGATTTATCACCGGGTGTCACGCCGCAGAGCGCGCAGCCCAGCACACCAGCACCCCAGCAGCTCCCCTCCACAACACACCGCCAACACCACCGTATTACTGCTGTACCACCACCATCCGCACCAACATCACAGAACCGCTTCAGCTGGGCAACACCGCCATACAACACCTCATACAGGGCTGTGCCATACGGGACACCTCCCGAATCCCTGCCGTAACCCGCCGCACCGTAACCCGCCGCACCGTAACCCGCGGCACCGTAAACCCCCGCACCGTAACCCGCGGCACCGTAAACATGCCGATTTATTTAAATCGGAATTTCAGGGAAATTCCCACAGCATAAACAGAAAGCACTCCACCGCCTACACAGAATTAACATACGCTAACATAGCAGCGCACCCATAGACTACACAGGGGGCTACTGGTGAGGACCACCGGCATCTAGTGGATCACTCACTACCTGTCTCCTACAGGTACATCATCCAGCAACTAACACCACGTGGACTGGGTGTGCTGGGTTAATCCATGCTGGCCTGCTGCTGGTTTAGCTGGTCGCTCAGCATCTGGAACACAGCACGTGCTGGTTCTGCTGGTGACCAGCCTTACAGGGCGTAGCCATTGGGTGGGGAGGCGAGAGCCGGCAGTTTTACCGGGTTGGGAAAAGAAGAGTGGAGTAACAGTATTAGAGGATAATAGCGGGCTGGGCTACGAGCGAGCGCACTGCAGCATCAGGTTGAACTCCTACTCAGCACTGGATTCCCCTCTGCTGAACACGCTCGGCTGTAAACAGCGTTTAGCTTCACAATGCACAATGGAAATTACATTACCCTAGCAAACG
>JAMWET010005104.1:300000-304641 GCA_024036415.1 Prochilodus magdalenae
TCTATTTTTCATTCTAACTTGGAGAGATTAGTATCATTCAATAGTTTCCCTCTCGCTGGGACATCACCACCTCACCACAGCTGGACGCTAACTGACCAGGTCCCGTCCCCTAGTGCTGATCCGGGATCTGCTCCTGTAAACGCCGGAGGAGTCTGATCCTGAGCCGCTCTGTGGACACGGGCGCTGGTGAGCTCATGTGAAGTCACCTTCAATCAGCACTACGTAATGTCTGTATGCATCGAGGCGGGTCAGGAGAAGCTCCATCACGGAGACTCGGGCACGGCATTACAATGTTCTATACGTCCGCAGGGCCGCGCTGAATGGCCATTAGCGTCGGGCGTGTTGGTGCACGGGAGTACAGCGGGAAGGACGGCAGAGGTTAATAGCAAAAATGACCAACTAAAGCATGACGTACGAGTGCGGTACTGCCGGCGTACGAAGAGAAGGAGAGAGAGGACAGAAGTTGGAGGTATAGGAGGATAACATGGGGACATGTGTCAGTGTTATCGGGATGATAATGCCCCCGTGCACATTCCTGAGCGCTCCGCGTGCACGGTCAGCGTTTCCACACAAACAGAACGACTGCATACATCAGTGAAAACAACCCGCTCGGTCTGTAAACAGCAGCAAGCGTGGAGGAGCTGCAGGGGAGCAAGCGTGGAGGAGCTGCAGGGGAGCAAGCGTGGAGGAGCTGCAGGGGAGCAAGAGTGGAGGAGCAAGAGTGGAGGAGCTGCAGGGGAACAAGCGTGGAGGAGCAAGCGTGGAGGAGCAAGCGTGGAGGAGCTGCAGGGGAGCAAGCGTGGAGGAGCAAGCGTGGAGGAGCTGCAGGGGAGCAAGAGTGGAGGAGCAAGCATTGAGGAGCTGCAGGGGAGCAAGAGTGGAGGAGCTGCAGGGGAGCAAGCGTGGTGGAGCACGAGTGGAGGAGCTGCAGGGGAGCAAGCGTGGTGGAGCACGAGTGGAGGAGCTGCAGGGGAGCAAGCGTGGTGGAGCACGAGTGGAAGAGCTGCAGGGGAGCAAGCGTGGAGGAGCACGAGTGGAGGAGCTGCAGGGGAGCAAGCGTGGAGGAGCACGAGTGGAGGAGCTGCAGGGGAGCAGATATGCTGAGGGCTAGGTGCTGCTCAAACAGCAACCTTTAGAACCCTCGTATAAACTCGGGCCCCCCACGACTTTCAACCTGCATGTACACTGCCTTGGCTCCGTGTTAGGTTGGGCTCCACCATCCCACATACCGCACACAGTGTATCAAGTATCATGATGTTACCCGTTGGCTTTTCCTGCAGCAGTGGCTGCGCTGTAGAAGCTGGCGGTGATGTTTCCATATTGGTGAAGATAAGCCGGCTCGGCTGGCCGTGAATCAGACGCGCACTCGCGCACACGCCTCTGCCCTTAACCGCTCTCGCTGCTTTGCATCCTGACCGTGTCCAATCACTTCTGGACTGCAACAAATCACAACCCGGACTGAGCGAGCGTGACCCTCGACCCCCCGTATGTGCGGCTTGGTGTGCCTGCGAGGTGGCCGGCGTGTGGCATCGCGTGAGCTACCGGGGCGTATCGGATGACCCGTATACGACTCCGGCGCTTTTGTATGTGTGTCATTAGCTCAGTGCGGGTTCTAAGGTGTGGAGCTTTAGGTAAAGCCACACTTGTTGTGGTGAAGCCGCACAGTGCTTCTCCGTTTTCTAAAGGGAGAGAGAGAGAGAGAGGGAGAGGGAGAGAGAGAGGGCGAGAGAGAGGGAGTGTGAGTGCATGTGTGAGCCATAAATGGCAGGTAGGCGTCTCTCCCTCCCCTAAGGGCACACGCTTGGGTGGGGCTCCGCAAATATTTCAACAACCCTCTACTTCTCTCTCTCTCGCTCTCTCTCTCTCTCTCTCGCTCTCTCTCCCTCTCCTAACACACTCTGACCTGGAACATAAGAAACTGTGCAAGCTTTCATTTGCTCTGTTCAAACACCGGCATTTCCTCACAGTTCTGGATACATCTCGATTCTTCCTGCACCACAGACGCCATACAGACCGCACATCAGTATTAACACACCTACCACACCTTCCACACCAGAACACCGATATCAAACACAACCGAACCCGAATACATTACAGTCAGCACCGCCGGAGTCTGGAACAGTCTAATCCTGCTGTATCTCCTCAGCAAAATAAACAACAACAACAACAACAACAACAGTATTAACATTAAAGGACTAAAATCAGGACTAAAAATTAACTGCAGTAAAACAGAGTCTCACCGGATTACACCCAGCCAACCGCAAACAGTACCTCCACATTAGGAAGTATATCTAATCCCCACCTAAGCCCTGGGTTTTTAAGTCGTGGGTTTAAAGGCCCCGGGTTTTTAGAGGCCCCGGGGTATGAAGTCTTGGAGTTTTAAGGCCCTGGGGTTTTAAGGCACTGGGTTTTAAGGCCCTGGGTTTTTAAGGCCCCGGTTTTAGGGGCCCTGGGTTTTTAAGGCCCCGGGTTTTAAGGCCCCGGTTTTAGGGGCCCTGGGTTTTAAGGCCCTGGGTTTTAAGGCCCTGGGTTTTAAGGCCCTGGGTTTTAAGGCCCTGGGTTTTAAGGCCCTGGGTTTTAAGGCCCTGGATTTTAAGGCCCTGGGTTTTAAGGCCCTGGGTTTTAAGGCCCTGGGTTTTAAGGCCCTGGGTTTTAAGGCCCTGGGTTTTAAGGCCCTGGGTTTTAAGGCCCTGGGTTTTAAGGCCCTGGGTTTTAAGGCCCTGGATTTTAAGGCCCTGGGTTTTAAGGCCCTGGGTTTTAAGGCCCTGGGTTTTAAGGCCCTGGTTTTAAGGCCCGGGTTCCTCCACAGTAACTACAAAATAAGCAAAAAGCATCAACCTCAGCTTCGTAACAGGAAACAGCAAAATGCAAAAGGTTTGAAATCTGAGTTTCTCCACTGACGACAGAATATGAATATTACCAGCTCGTGTATTAGTCCACCCTGACGTCCACGGAAACACAGAATACACTGTAAACTACATTCCAGTGAATCCACCGTGCTGGTCTCGGTGTAAACCGCATCCAAACGCTAACGATGCTAAATCTACACATCGGTAGTTTCCGCACCCCTAGCTGCACACACATCTCTGTACCTCAGCAGCCTCTCCACTGTAAGCCCTGCACTAAGAGGCAGTACCCTTAACTCTGAACCAGAACTGTCTCATCCCACCATCTTTCTGCCGGGACACGGCTACGATTCATCATCCCTGCGCCGAGCTCGCAGACCAGCCATCTATATTTAAACCATATTAGTTCTACTGTTTTGCCTCTAAATAGCGGGGGGTCGGCCGTCACCTTAAAAATCAATTTCCATTCTGTCCCTTTCTCTCCCTTCATTCTGTCCCCTCCCCCCCTTCCTCTGCTTTTAAAGGAAAACAGTGGGATAACAGCTGCTTGAGCCCGAGGGGAAAAGAGAGAGGGGGGGGGGGGATGAAAGAGGGAAAAGAGGTCAAAACTGTAAAGGGAGCAGGATTCCAAGGTAAGAGAGAGAGAGAGAGAGAGAGAGAGAGAGAGAGAGACACAGAGAGAGAGAGAGAGAGAGAGAGAGAGAGACACAGAGAGAGAGAGAGAGAGAGAGAGAGAGAGAGAGACAGGGAGAGAGAGAGAGAGAGAGAGAGAGAGAGAGAGAGAGAGAGAGAGAGAGAGAGAGACAGAGAGAGAGAGACAGAGAGAGAGAGACAGAGAGAGAGAGACAGAGAGAGAGAGAAGCTCTTCCTCTATATAAACAAAAGTGCGGGGCAGCCTCGGCACGGAGGGCCGACCATGCATGTGTGAACGGCCACACGTCCCCCGTTTGCGTGCGGCAGACAGAAGGAGGCAGGGAGAACAACTGTTTCTGGGCACCTGCCCCTTTCACTCAAAAAGCCAGGGGAGAGTTATGGGGACAGCTGGGAGGAGGAGGAGGAGGAGGAGGGGGGGAGGACAACAAAGCTCATTCTCTCCTCCTCCTCCTCCCCCCTCTACTTTTCCCCCCCTTGAGCCATTTGGAGGGGCGAAGACAGGAGAGAAGTCTGGGCCTGCCTGTCAACGTGGCCCAGCACACACAGCCGCATCTGCTGGCTCATATCTTCAAGCTACCAGTAAAACGTCAGCCGGCGCTCTCGCCCCTCCGGACGCTGGGACGGCAGGACGGGGACATTCGTGGGTCCACAGCAGGAGCGGACTCTTACGAAAGCGCTCCGCGGCAGGGACATCCAGGGACAGAGTAATTAGCCATATGGGTTAAATACACAAGCAGTCACTGCGTTAATGACTAGCGCTGTGCTAATACACAGCCATGCATTAATAACTAGCATTATGTGCTGGGCTAACGGCTAGCACTGAATCCTAATAACCCACACTGAACATTATGAAATAATCAAGCACTAGCAAATAACACTATGCACATAGCATTAATATCTAGCACTGTCTACCTATATATCTATCTAGTACCGCATTTATATGTATCTAGAACCACATTAATAACACGCTATACAGACACCTAACGTGCACGTCTCATAGCAGTCACCATACAACGCTCTGTGCTCAGCTAATAAGCCTTAACATAACCAACACAGCAATAAGCCTCGAGTGTGAGGAGCTCACAGAAGAGCGAGTGAGCGAGCGAACGAGTGTGTGCACATGGTCAGGAGGGACAGAAGC
>JAMWET010005105.1:0-18688 GCA_024036415.1 Prochilodus magdalenae
TGCGGCGGAGTGTCTGTGTAGGTGTGTGGCTGAGGGTTTCTGTATCTTATCGGGTTTTATATGAGAGGCTGGGTGTAATGGCGGTGTCCCGGCGCTCCTCTCAGCACCATGGCGGCGGGCTCCAGTCTCCGCCGCGTCTCTCCGCCGTCTCTTCGCCGCCTCTGGACGGTTCACAGTCGGAGGCGGCCGCGCTGAGCCCCACCGAGGCCTCTCCGGAGCGGCCGGGCAGCAGCGGAGCCTCCAGCTCCCCCAGCGGGGCCGCGGGCAGCAGCAGCCCGGCCTCAGCGGCCCCCAGCCCGAGCCAGGACAGCGGCGCGTTTCGGGAGCTGTTCGAGGCCTGCAGGAACGGAGACGTTTCTCGAGTTAAACGGCTGGTGGACTCGGCTAACGTGAACGCCAAGGACATGGCGGGGAGGAAATCTACCCCGCTGCACTTCGCCGCAGGTACGAACCAAACACAAGGCCCTTTAACGGTGTCGGTAAACAGACACGATCGATCGGACGGGCTGATCGGTGAACGGCTAAACGGCTACCGTCGCTAAAAGGCTAAAGAGGCTAAGAGCTAGTAGGTCCGGTAGAGCTGTGATTCACACACAGGCGCGATCGATAATCTGATTATAGACCATTAACGGCTAAACATCTAAACCCTATAGGTAAACACTGTTACCGATCTAAACCCTATAGGTAAACACTGTTACCGATCTAAACCCTATAGGTAAACACTGTTACCGATCTAAACCCTATAGGTAAACGCCGTTACCGATCTAAACCCTATAGGTACTGTTAATCCCTATAGGTAAACACTGTTACCGATCTAAACCCTATAGGTAAACACCGTTACCGATCTAAACCCTATAGGTAAACACCGTTACCGATCTAAACCCTATAGGTAAACACCGTTACCGATCTAAACCCTATAGGTAAACACTGTTACCGATCTAAACCCTATAGGTAAACACTGTTACCGATCTAAACGCTGTTACCGATCTAAACCCTATAGGTAAACACTGTTACCGATCTAAACCCTATAGGTAAACGGCTGTTACCGATCTAAACACTGTTACCGATCTAAACCCTATAGGTAAACACTGTTACCGATCTAAACCGATCTAAACCCTATAGGTTAAACGATCTAAACCCTATAGGTAAACACTGTTACCGATCTAAACCCTATAGGTAAAACACCTGTTACCGATCTAAACCCTAACACTGTTACCGATCTAAATAGGTAACACGCTGTTACCGATCTAAACCCTATAGGTAAACACTGTGTTACCGATCTAAACCCTATAGGTAAACTATAGGATTACCCTAAACGCTGTTACCGATCTAAACCCTATAGGTAAACACTGTTACCGATCTAAACCCTATAGGTAAACACTGTTACCGATCTAAACCCTATAGGTAAACACTGTTACCGATCTAAACCCTATAGGTAAACACTGTTACCGATCTAAACCCTATAGGTAAACACTGTTACCGATCTAAACCCTATAGTAAAAACACCGTTACACTGTACCGATCTAAACCCTATAGGATCTAAAACCCTATAGGTAAACACTGTTACTGATCTGTTACCGATCTAAAACCCTATAGGTAAACACTGTTACCGATCTATATAAACACTAAACTATAGGTATACCGATCTAAACCCTATAGGTAAACACTGTTACTGATCTAAACCCTATAGGTAAACACTGTTACTGATCTAAACCCTATAGGTAAACACCGTTACCGATCTAAACCCTATAGGTAAACACTGTTACCGATCTAAACCCTATAGGTAAACACTGTTACCGATCTAAACCCTATAGGTAAACACTGTTACCGATCTAAACCCTATAGGTAAACACTGTTACCGATCTAAACCCTATAGGTAAACACTGTTACCGATCTAAACACTGTTACCGATCTAAACCCTATAGGTAAACACTGTTACCGATCTAAACCCTATAGGTAAACACTGTTACCGATCTAAACCCTATAGGTAAACACTGTTACCGATCTAAAACCTATAGGTAAACACTGTTATCGATCTAAACCCTATAGGTAAACACCGTTACCGATCTAAAACCTATAGGTAAGCACTGTTACTGATCTAAACCCTATAGGTAAACACTGTTACCGATCTAAACCCTACAGGTAAACACTGTTACCGATCTAAACCCTATAGGTAAACACTGTTACTGATCTAAACCCTATAGATAAACACTGTTACCGATCTAAACCCTATAGGTAAACACTGTTACCGATCTAAACCCTATAGGTAAACACCGTTACCGATCTAAACCCTATAGGTAAACACCGTTACCGATCTAAACCCTATAGGTAAACACTGTTACCGATCTAAACCCTATAGGTAAACACTGTTACCGATCTAAACCCTATAGGTAAACACCGTTACCGATCTAAACCCTATAGGTAAACACTGTTACCGATCTAAACCCTATAGGTAAACGCTGTTACCGATCTAAACCCTATAGGTAAACGCTGTTACTGATCTCAACCCTATAGGTAAACGCTGTTACCGATCTAAACCCTATAGGTAAACGCTGTTACCGATCTAAACCCTATAGGTAAACGCTGTTACCGATCTAAACCCTATAGGTAAACGCTGTTACCGATCTAAACCCTATAGGTAAACGTTGTTACCGATCTAAACCCTATAGGTAAACGGCTGTTACCGATATAAACGCTGTTACCGATCTAAACCCTATAGGTAAACGTTGTTACCGATCTAAACCCTATAGGTAAACGGCTGTTACCGATATAAACGCTGTTACCGATCTAAACCCTATAGGTAAACGCTGTTACCGATCTAAACCCTATAGGTAAACGCTGTTACCGATCTAAACCCTATAGGTAAACGCTGTTACCGATCTAAACCCTATAGGTAAACGCTGTTACCGATCTAAACCCTATAGGTAAACACTGTTACCGATCCAAACCCTATAGATAAACGCTGTTACAGCGCGCTCAGTGGTGTGGGTGTATATATTTACGGTGTATAGTACGGTCAGTGGTGTGTATATGTGTGTTATATCGTCTCTGTGTGTGGGTGTATATATTTACGGTGTACAGCTTGCTCCGTGGTATATGTATGTGGGTGTATATATTTACGGCGTATAGCATGGTCAGTGGTGTGTGGGTGTGTATATTTATGACGTACAGCACGGTCAGTGGTGTGTGGGTGTGGGTGTATATATTTGCGGCGTATAGCATGGTCAGTGGTGTGTGGGTGTATATATTTATGACGTACAGCACGGTCAGTGGTGTGTGGGTGTGGGTGTATATATTTGCGGCGTATAGCACGCTCAGTGGTGTGTGGGTGTATATATTTACGGCGTACAGCGTGCTCAGTGGTGTGCGGGTGCGGGAGTGTTTAGCTGATAGATATCCGCCTGTTGTTTAGATGTGTGTTTGTTTTTCCTCCCCCTCCCCAGGTTTTGGTAGGAAGGACGTGGTGGAGCACCTCCTGCAGACCGGAGCGAACGTTCACTCCCGGGACGACGGCGGGCTGATCCCGCTTCACAATGCCTGCTCTTTCGGGCACGCGGAGGTGGTCAGCCTGCTGCTGTGTCAAGGGGCGGACCCCAATGCCCGCGACAACTGGAACTACACGCCTCTGCACGAGGCCGCCATCAAGGGCAAGATAGACGTCTGCATCGGTGAGAGTGCAGCATCAGCACAGCTCTGTGTTCACCCCATATTCATTCCCGTCAGCTTGTTCGTCGTTTGTGCAGACGTTTGAACACCCCGAGTTATTACCAGCTGAGAACGAGTGCACCAGGGTAACGGTATCAGCTGATCTGTATACGAGAGCGGCACAGGCGCAGTGGGAGGTGAAAATCGAAAGTCAGGATGTACGCTCGTCATGGCCGTAGTCAGAAATGCAGGGCCTACAGGAGGAGCGGTCTGCTGATGGAGTGATTTCAGAGGGCTGAATACCTCTGTGCTTACACACTGCTGACACCGCACACTGAGAGTGACCACATCGCTGGACTATGAGAAGGAGGGAGAGCGAGTGACCACATAGCTGGACTATGAGAGAGAGGGAGAGAGGGAGTGCAGTGATAGGCCGACATGCCAAAAATAATATCTCAATATTTGAAAAGATTTTTACAGCACCCTCTAGGAGGTTCTAGATACGTCATATGTACAGTGAGCCGTAGTCTCAGCAGGTTCCGGGAAGTTGTTGGGAATGGTAACAGTGGCTGCAGGACCCTGGAACTACTACTACTACTGCTACTGTTAGCTTAGTGCTAATTTACCATTAGAAATCCCATAGGTGCGCTAGCAGAAGTTAGCGTGATCCAATCACAGTTCATCACTGACTGTAAAGGGTGATGTTGTGGAATGGTCAACTGAGGCTGACGGACGGTGCTACATGGTCGGGGTGCATTAGCACAAGCCTGTCGTAACCACTGACGTAGCCCTACATAAACGCTCATAAGCGCTTATTTAAACGAGCAGCAGATGAGATAAGATCGTTAAGATGCTCACGTCAGTTTTAACGGACGAGCTAAACGTCCGTGTAGGTTTATGTCAGGTGTTAGGAGGGGCTTGTGCAGGTGTCAGGAGACGGTGGAGGTGTGGTGTGGTTATATACTCGTCCGTAGGTGGAGTTAAATCTAAACCTGTCTGTGGTTTTCCCCCCAGTGCTGCTCCAGCACGGTGCTGACCCCAACATCAGAAACACGGACGGCAAATCAGCACTGGACCTGGCAGACCCCTCCGCCAAGACTGTCCTCACCGGTATGTACAGAGCATGTGTAGAACTCAGACTGTTCTCCCGCTCCCTCCGCACCTCCGACTGCTCCTCACCTGTAATGCTGATCTGTCGTTTCTGCAGGTGAATATAAGAAGGACGAGCTGCTGGAAGCTGCCAGGTGAGTGAGCCTTTCACTGCACGACATCAGCAGCTGCAGCCTCATCTGTCCTTCAGCCTCCATCCTCTGTTATTCTTCCTCCATTCTCCATCCTCTATTCCTATTTCTTACTCCTCCGTTCTCCTTCCTCTGTTCTTCTTCCTCTATTCTCCATCCTCTGCCCTCCCTCCTCTCTCCTGTTGCCTCTATCTTCCATTCTCCATCCTCAGTCCTTCATTTTGTGTCCTTCCTCCTCTGTCCTCCCTTCTTCCTCCTCCTCCCTAGATGCTTCCTTCTTCATCCTCCATGATGTAGTTCAGCCCCACCCATTAATGATGAGGAGGGTCCTAACTGTTTTGCAGCCAATCAGAAAAGAGTTTGTTTACATATTAATAAAATGTGATGTCATGTACAGGACTGTAATTAAGTGGAGGTGTGGTGCGTGTGTGTGGTGTGTGCGTGCGTGTGTCTGCGTCTGTGTGTGTGTGTGTGTGTATATATGTGTGTGCGTGTGTGTGGTGTGTGCGTGCGTGTGTGTGGTGTGTCTGTGTGTGTCTGCGTCTGTGTGTGTTTGTGTATATGTGTGTGTGGTGTGTGCGTGTGTGTCTGCGTCTGTGTGTGTTTGTGTATATGTGTGTGCGTGTGTGTGTGGTGTGTGCGTGCGTGTGTATGTGTGCGTGCACGTGTGTGTGTGGTGTGTGCGTGTGTGTGTATGTGTGCGTGCACGTGTGTGTGTGGTGTGTGCGTGCGTGTGTGGTCAGGAGTGGGAATGAAGATAAGCTGATGGCTCTGCTCACGCCGCTCAACGTTAACTGCCACGCCAGCGACGGACGCAAGGTAACACACCTGTACACCTGTTCACTCAGTGATGTTTATTTTAGAACATGATCATAAATAGGTTCGGTGTGAGGTGGTTCAGACGTTCTGTACAGTGGTGGTGATGGGAACCAGGGTTCTCCATATCTAGAACACACATATAGACACTGTATCTAACCCCCAGTAAACCTACACATGTCTTCTGAGTGTGTATGGAATGTTGGTGATGAAAATCTGGAAAACCTGGAAATACTAAGTTCCTTTGGGGGACTATTTGACCTCACAGCGCCCTGCAGCATGTATCCCTCCACCATGAATGGAGTTTAAGGCTGAGATCTTCTCCACACTATCATAAACAGCGTCTCAGACATCAGGCAGCGTATTCAGAACCACCTCATGTAGGAACTTCCTGTGAGGGAGCTTTTAGAGGGGACGTCTGGTTACCTTCACCAACACTGGGAACAGAACAGATCAGTCTTGACGTTGAATAATTACCTCCTTATGACACAGCAGCATGTAATACTGTAAATGGGAATATTATAATCTATAAAAGACAAAGTACTTTTCTGGATGTTCTATTGATATATTATATATTATTGTTATATATTATATGTATTATATATTAATATTATGAAATCAACAGCAACACTGTCATATATATATATATATATACATATATAAAATAAAAGTATTAACAAATACAACAAGTTTTCAGATTTGCTGCATTTGTATATTAAATGATGTGCAGTATATAGAAATTGTCTATTAAAGGCATATACAGTAATTGGCTATTAGGGGTATATACAGTAATTGGCTATTAGGGGTATATACTATAGCTGTCTATTAAAGGCATATACAGTAATTGGCTATTAGGGGTATATACTGTAATTGTCTATTAATGGTATATGCAATAATGTTCTATTAGGGGTATATACTGTAATTGTCAATTAAAGGTATATACAGTAATTGGCTATTAGGGGTATATACTGTAGCTGTCTATTAAAGCTATATACTGTAATTGGCTGTTAGGGGTATATGCTATAACTGTCTATTAAAGATATATACAGTAATTGGCTATTAGGGGTATATACTGTAACTGTCTATTAAAGGCATATTCAGTAATTTGCTATTAGGGGTATATGCTGTAACTGTCTATTAAAGATATATACAGTAATTGGCTATTAGGGGTATATACTGTAATTGTCTATTAAAGGTATATACAGTAATTGGCTGTTAGGGGTATATACCGTAATTGTCTATTAAAGGTGTATACAGTAATTGGCTATTAGGGGTATGTACCGTAATTGTCTATTAAAAGTGTGTATAAAGTAATTGGCTATTAGTGGTATATACAGTAACTGTCTATTAAAGATATATACAGTAATTGGCTATATGGGGGTATATAATGTAATTGTCTATTAAAGGTATATACAGTAATTGGCTATTAGGGGTATATAATGTAATTGTCTATTAAAGGTATATACAGTAATTGGCTATTAGGGGTATATACTATAGCTGTCTATTAAAGACATATACAGTAATTGGCTGTTAGGGGTGTATACTATAATTGTCTATTAATGGTATATGCAATAATTTTCTATTAGGGGTATATACTGTAATTGTCAATTAAAGGTATATACAGTAATTGGCTATTAGGGGTATATACTGTAGCTGTCTATTAAAGGTATATACTGTAATTGGCTGTTAGGGGTATATGCTATAACTGTCTATTAAAGATATATACAGTAATTGGCTATTAGGGGTATATACTGTAACTGTCTATTAAAGGCATATACAGTAATTTGCTATTGGGGTATATGCTGTAACTGTCTATTAAAGATATATACAGTAATTGGCTATTAGGGGTATATAATGTAATTGTCTATTAAAGGTATATACAGTAATTGGCTATTAGTGGTATATACCGTAATTGTCTATTAAAGGTATATACAGTAATTGGCTATTAGTGGTATATACCGTAATTGTCTATTAAAGGTGTATACAGTAATTGGCTATTAGGGGTATATACAGTAACTGTCTATTAAAGATATATACAGTAATTGGCTATAAGGGGTATATACTGTAACTGTCCATTAAATGTATATACAGTAATTGGCTGTTTGGGGTATATGCTATAACTGTCTATTAAAGATATATACAGTAATTGGCTATTAGGGGTATATAATGTAATTGTCTATTAAAGGTATATAAAGTAGTTGGCTATTAGGGGTATATGCTGTAACTATCTATTAAAGGTGTATACAGTAATTGGCTATTAGGGGTATATACCGTAATTGTCTATTAAAGGTGTATACAGTAATTGGCTATTAGGGGTATATACCGTAATTGTCTATTAAAGGTGTATACAGTAATTGGCTATAAGGGGTATATACCGTAACTGTCTATTAAAGGTATATACAGTAATTGGCTATTAGGGGTATATACCGTAACTGTCTATTAAAGGTATATACAGTAATTGGCTATTAGGGGTATATGCTATAACTGTCTATTAAAGATATTTACAGTAATTGGCTATTAGGGGCATATACTGTAAATGTCTATTAAAGTTATATACAGTAATTGGCTATTAGGGGTATATGCTGTAACTATCTATTAAAGGTATATACAGTAATTGGCTATTAGGGGTATATGCTGTAATTGTCTATTAAAGGTATATACAGTAACTGGCTATTAGGGGTATATACTGTAACTGTCTATTAAAGGTATATACAGTAATTGGCTATTAGGGGTATATGCTATAACTGTCTATTAAAGATATATACAGTAATGGCTATTAGGGGTATATACTGTAACTGTCTATTAAAGGTATATACAGTAATTGGCTATTAGGGGTATATGCTGTAATTGTCTATTAAAGGTATATACTGTAACTGTCTATTAAATGTATATACAGTAATTGTCTATTAGGGGTTTATGGTATATACAGTAATTGGCTATTAGGGGTATATGCTGTGATTGTCTATTAAATGTATATACAGTAATTGGCTATTAGGGGTATATACTGTAATTGTCTATTAAAGGTATATACAGTAATTGGCTATTAGGAGTATATACTGTAATTGTCTATTAAAGGTATATACAGTAATTGGCTATAAGGGGTATATACGGTATTAGCCTATTAAAGGTATATACAGTAATATGCTATTAAAGGTATATGCAGTAATTATGTTAAAGGTATATACCTTACGGGAAGGTGATGGGTATCTAATGTGAGGTTATGGGCTGGTTGGAGGTTGGAGTGGGTAGTGGTTGGTGTATATACCACCAGGTTGGGTGTTATTGAGTAGAGGGGTGTGCGGCTCTGAGGTTAGGTATGTGTTTATGCTGTGTTAGTACAGGTGAGAGTGGGTGTTTGTTAGATTGCGGTGTTCACTGTGCAGGTGAGCTGGGACTCCGGCTGTTTGTTTACTTGTTTATTTATTCTGCTGTTCTGTATTTGTCGTGACCCAGTTCTGCTGTAATGAGTTCAGATTGGATGGCTGGTTAAGCCCGCTTTGTGATTAATGTTTTTAGGCCATCTCTTTCACCCACCCCCCGCCCCCCATCCCCCCCCAGCCGGAGTAGATCTGTCCTCATCAGGACCCCTCAGTCATTTAACCCTTAGTCGTCTGCTGCTGCTGTTTCTCTTGTTGTTTTTTAAGTTATGTAATAATGTCAGTTAAAAATTGTTTTCAGGCACCCCCCTCCCTCTCTTCTCCTCGCCGCCTCCCCCTCAGCTGCGGTGCGCCCCACTCTGCCAGCCAGCAGCCAACTGGGGCAAGCAGCAGAGGAGCTGTTCCTACATCAGATATGAACTTGTTTGACTCAGTCATTTACCCTTACCCCTGTGGACAGGTGACCTCGCTGGGGGTGGGCGTGTAGGTTGTGAGGTTGCTGTGGTTCTGGAGGTCTTAGTGTTGTTGTCCCCTTCAGGGACCTCCATGGAGCAGTCAATGTGCTGCTGCTGCCTGAATGTCAGTAGGATTCTTCAGAACCCCGGAGACAGAATCCTCGGTTTCTGCCCTGAAGTTAAAGAGCCCATACCCACATTGCACACCACAGCCTCAGTTTAGGGTGGA
Organism: Prochilodus magdalenae; assembly: GCA_024036415.1. NCBI lineage: Eukaryota > Metazoa > Chordata > Actinopteri > Characiformes > Prochilodontidae > Prochilodus > Prochilodus magdalenae. The sequence goes on from JAMWET010005105.1 coordinate 9,764, forward strand.
GCTAAAATACTGTAGGCTCGCTCAACTGGGTGCACTAAAACCGCTGTATGTCACTCTGATGGAGTCAGCCAGCAGCCAACTGGGGCAAGCAGCAGCTGGGAGGAGCTCCGGTTCCCCTGGAATATATACATCACTGTATATATTATATATGAGATATGAACTTGTTGAGTGACAGTGGCAGATGTTCGGTTACCCCTGTGGACAGGTGACATCTCTGCGGGTGGACGTGTAGGTTGTGAGGTTGACTCGGTGTTGGGACGTGGTCGGTGCTGGAGGTGCTTAGTAGGCCGACGTTTCCCCTGACAGTCGTCCCCTTCAGGGACCTCCACTGGAGCAGACCCTCAGATGTGCTGCTGCCTGAGCGGACTGTGTAGGACTCTTCAGAGACCCCGGAGACAGAGTCCGGGAATCTGCCCTGAAGTTAAAGAGCCCATACCCGCATTGCACCCACAACAGTTTAGGGTGGAGCTAAAATACTGTAGGCTGAATGGGTGGTACTAAACCGCTGTAGGCTGGATGAGTGTGGCTAAGCTGTTGTAGACTGAATGGGTGGGGTCAAACTATTGTAGGCTGAATGGGTGGGGCTGAACAGCAGTAGGCTGAATGGGTGGGGCTAAACAGCAGTAGGCTGAATTGGTGGGGCTGAACAGCTGTAGGCTGGATGGGTGGGGCTGAACAGCTGTAGGCTGGATGGGTGGGGCTGAACAGCAGTAGGCTGAATGGGTGGGGCTGAACAGCAGTAGGCTGAATGGGTGGGGCTAAACAGCAGTAGGCTGAATTGGTGGGGCTGAACAGCTGTAGGCTGGATGGGTGTGGCTAAACTACTCCAGGCCTAATGGGTGGATTTAAATAGCTGTAAGGTGAATGGATGGAGCTAAACTGCTGGTGACTCAGTTGTTAAGCCTAAAGTGCTGTAGGCTGAATGGGTGGGGCTTAACTGCTGTAGGCTTGGTGGGTGGGGCTAAACTGCTGTAGGCTGAGTAGGTGTGGCTAAACTGCTGTTGGCTTGATGGGTGGGGCTAAACTGCTGTAGGCTTGATGGGTGGGGCTAAACTGCTCTAGGCTTGATGGGTGGGGCTAAACTGCTGTTGGCTTGATGGGTAGGGCTAAACTGCTGGTGACTCAGTTGTTGAGCCTAAAGCTCTGTAGACTGGATGGGTGGAGCTAAACATCTATAGGCTGAATGGGTGGGACTAAAGTGCTGTATGCTGAATGGGTGGGGCTGAACTGCTGTAGGCTGAATGGGTGGGGCTAAACTGCTGTAGGCTGAATGTGTGGGGCTGAAGTGCTATAGGCTGAATGTGTGGGGCTGAAGTGCTATAGGCTGAATGTGTGGGGCTGAAGTGCTATAGGCTGAATGTGTGGGGCTGAAGTGCTATAGGCTGAATGTGTGGGGCTATGCGTCTGGAGGCTGAATGGGTGGGGCTATTCGTCTGGAGGCTGAATGGGTGGGGCTAAACTGCTAGAGGCTGAATGGGTGGGGCCATGCTTCTGGAGGCTGAATGGGTGGGGCTATTCGTCTGGAGGCTGAATGGGTGGGGCTAAACTGCTGTAGGCTGAATGGGTGTGAGGCCTCCAGCAGTGCGTGCTATGGGCCCTTTAACTGCAGTACCTTCAGGGCAGTGTGATTGGATGACCCTGAGGGCAGCTGGTGGGGGTGGAGCTCCGAGTCCGTCCTGCATGCGTACCGTTTACACAGGGTGCTTGTTTTTATGCCTTTTGTGGGACTTGATGTTGGTATTTTAGATTTTAGGCCTAATTTCTGTTTTTGCTTTTGTTTTATTTGTTTCTGGCGATTTTCAGTCAACTTCACAAAAAATGCTGGTAAGTTTGTTTTGAAAATAATAATCTAATAATTCTAAAAGTTTGATTTGCATTTCTGTAATCTGCGCCCCTGAAATCCATTCATAAACACGCATATTAATTTGCACTGAGACTGTTTTTGTTGTGTTGTTGTTGTTGTGCTGGGCACAATCCATCTCCACCAAGCCACACAGCTGCTCGCGCTCGGTTGACTCTGAAATGCCACGAGGCCTCTCATACGTTTGAAGTTTTGTTTGTTTGTTTGTTTGTTTGTTTGTTTGAGTTGTTGATGTGAATCACCTGCTTGTGCTAGCGCCCATCCTGCTGCACGCTCTGGCCTGAGCCCCGCCCACAGCTCAGATCAGTATCTCTCTGCTCTTTTGATGCATCAGTTTGATTGGTTGTGATCAGAAGTGACGCATGAAGTCCTGCACTCCTGTCTCATAACTCTTCACACCCTTAGCCACCTGGATCTGTGAGTGTGAGCGCGCCTGTCCGTTTGTGTGTTAGTGCACCAACGCTAGCAACTGTCAGCTATAACTCTTAACATAGCCTTATGCATCAGTCTGGCTCACCTGGGTCTAATCTGGCTCACCCATGTGTAATCTCACACCCGGGCTGGGTCTAATCTGGCTCACCTGGGTCTAATCTGGCTCACCCATGTGTAATCTCACACCCGGGCTGGGTCTAATCTGGCTCACCTGGGTCTAAACTAGCTCACCTATGTGTAATCTCACACCCGGGCTGGGTGTAATCTGGCTCACCTATGTGTAATCTCACACCCGGGCTGGGTGTAATCTGGCTCACCTATGTGTAATCTCACACCCGGGCTGGGTGTAATCTGGCTCACCTGGGTCTAAACTGGCTCACCTATGTGTAATCTCACACCCGGGCTGGGTGTAATCTGGCTCACCTGGGTCTAATCTGGCTCACCTATGTGTAATCTCACACCCGGGCTGGGTCTAAACCGGCTCACCTATGTGTAATCTCACACCCGGGCTGGGTCTAATCTGGCTCACCTATGTGTAATCTCACACCCGGGCTGGGTGTAATCTGGCTCACCTGGGTCTAAACTGGCTCACCTATGTGTAATCTCACACCCGGGCTAGGTGTAATCTGGCTAACATATGTGTAATCTGGCTCACCTGGGTCTAATCTGGCCCACCTATGTGTAATCTCACACCCAGGCTGGGTGTAATCTGGCTCACCTGGGTCTAAACTGGCTCACCTATGTGTTTTCTCACACCCAGGCTGGGTGTAATCTGGCTCACCTATGTGTAATCACACACCCAGGCTGGGTGTAATCTGGCTCACCTGGGTCTAAACTGGGTCATCTATGTGTAATCTCACACCCAGGCTGGGTGTAATCTGGCTCACCTATGTGTAATCTCACACCTGAGCTGGATGTAATCTGGCTCACCTATGTGTAATCTCACAACCGGGCTGGGTGTAATCTGGCTAACATATGTGTAATCTGGCTCACCTGGGTCTAATCTGGCCCACCTATGTGTAATCTCACACCCAGGCTGGGTGTAATCTGGCTCACCTGGGTCTAAACTGGCTCACCTATGTGTTTTCTCACACCCAGGCTGGGTGTAATCTGGCTCACCTATGTGTAATCACACACCCAGGCTGGGTGTAATCTGGCTCACCTGGGTCTAAACTGGGTCATCTATGTGTAATCTCACACCCGGGCTGGGTGTAATCTGGCTCACCTATGTGTAATCTCACACCTGAGCTGGATGTAATCTGGTTTACCTATGTGTAATCTCACACCTGGGCTGGGTGTAATCTGGCTCACCTATGTGTAATCTCACACCTGGGCTGGGTGTAATCTGGCTCACCTATATGTAATCTCACATCTGGGCTGAGTGTATTGTAGTACATTATTCACTAATCTAGCACGCCAGATTGTAATTTGTCACACCTGGATGAAAATCATGTCATCTGAGCTGCGTAATCTAGCACACTTAAATGTGTTCTTACTTCTGGGCTGGGTATAATCCCGCACACCTGGCTCTATTCTGCATACCTGCCTCTAACAAGCTTCTAATCTTCCTCACGTGTGTGTGGGATCTAGAATCTGCATTGGCTATAATCTACCACTTCTGGACTGGGTGTAATCTAGTATAATATAGCTCACCTGGCTCTAATCTACCACACCTGGGCCTGATCTGAACAGGCTGTACTGTACCATCTAGTCTAGCACACTTTGTCTGTGTGTAATCTAGCACATTGGGATCTATTGTGGCACAACTGGATTAGATCTAACTCACCTGCCCTGGGTAATCTAGGACACTTGGCTCTAATCTAACACCAGTGTGTAATCTCACACCTGGGTATAATCTGGCACACCTGGCACTGTTCTAGCATACCTGTATCTAAAAAGTCTCTAATCAAAGACTTGGTTGTAATCTGGCACATCTGGACTGGGTATAATCCAGCACACCTGACTATAATCTTCCACACCTGGTTAAAGGTTAATTTGCCTGTGTGGCTGTAATCCAGCCCATCCGGCCTGGGTGTAATCTAGCACACCTGATCTTCCACACCTGATTAAACCTATTTTACCTGCGTAGTGTGTAATCTACCTCACCTGACTGTAATCCTGGGTGTAACCTGGCAGACCTGGATCCAATCTAATTCCTCTGATTTAAGTAATCTAGCACACCTGGCTCTAATCTTGCACACCTAATCTAACCTGGCACACCTGTATCTCATCTAATTCCTCTGAGCTGTGTAATGTCTGTCGCTCCTGGCCTTATTCTAACACACCTGTGTCTACAATCCTAATCCTAATCTAGCACCTGTAATCTAACATCCTGTAATCTACCATCTGTAATCTGACATTCTGCACACCTGGCTCTAATCTCTCGTTGATCTAACACGCTTGGCCGGCTCTAACCTTGCACGCTTGGGCTGGATATAATCTGACACGCCTGACTGTAATCTAGTACACCTGATATAAGACAGGTGGGGCCCCTGTGATCTAACCCCGCCCCCCGGCTGATGGTAGCACGGTAGCAGGAGTGTAGTGGGGAGCTGAGTGTGGTGGTTGTGTGATCCTGAGTGGGGGGTAAACCCCGTCCCGTCTGATCCGCGCTGGGCGTCCTGACTGACGCCGCACCACTTTCCTTCATTTGCATCAGCGAGCATGATCCATCACTCCATCGCTGCATGACCACGAGCACGGATGTTTGAGTTCTGCTGAGTGTGTCTGTCTGGGGCGTGTGAGGCTCAGGAAAGCTCTGGGTGTGGTAGGATGTGATGAGTATTGAGTTCCTCGACTGTGTTTATCGTTTTTAGCTGAATTAAAAGCCTGTTTTCTCTTTATTGTTCTGAACTGTGTAGTTTCAGGCGGCGCTTCGGGAGCCACGTTAATTGGGGGGATGATTTTGGAGGCCGTTAACCAGCAGGGGGGTTCGGGATTGGGCCGGTCTGATGGCTGAGTGGTGTACGTGTATGTTATTGGTTGTAAAATCCTGGTTGTGTTTGTCTGTTACAGTCGACCCCACTGCACCTGGCTGCCGGTTATAACCGCGTCCGTATTGTCCAGCTGCTGCTGCAGTACGGCGCCGACGTCCACGCCAAAGATAAAGGGTAAACCCCCTCCGCGTCTCTAAACCCCAGAGCTGTGGAGACGGGATTAGAGTTAGATACTCTAATCTCTGTAGGGAGGTGCAGTCATGCGTATCAGTATCAGCACCGGGTGGGTGGAGTTCAGGCTGATACGGTTCAGGTATTTAATCTGAAATAACTGAGACACGCCTTAAATATCTCAGGGAAGCTGATACAGGTGGGCTTAATCCCTGGTTTGGGGGGGCTGATCAGTCTGAGTTATATAATGCTCCACCCATCATTAAATATCTCACGGTGTGGATGCTACAGATGTCGTGTGGGAACGCTCTTTCCGACAAGTGCACTTAACACACTCTGCCTCTCTGTGTCTGTCTCTCAGGGGTTTGGTCCCGCTGCACAACGCCTGTTCGTATGGTCACTATGAGGTCACTGAACTCCTGCTGAAGGTCAGCCATCTAAACTGTTACACCTGTTACACTCCTCCATCACAGAGTAACGCTCCTGGCCTCTAACCTCGTCAGACTCCTCCATCACAGAGTAACGCCCCTGGCCTCTAACCCGGTCAGACTCCTCCATCACAGAGTAACGCCCCTGGCCTCTAACCCGGTCAGACTCCTCCATCACAGAGTAACACCCCTGGCCTCTAACCCGGTCAGACTCCTCCATCACAGAGTAACACCCCTGGCCTCTAACCCAGTCAGACTCCTCCATCACAGAGTAACGCCCCTGGCCTCTAACCCAGTCAGACTCCTCCATCACAGAGTAACGCCCCTGGCCTCTAACCCAGTCAGACTCCTCCATCACAGAGTAACGCCCCTGGCCTCTAACCCAGTCAGACTCCTCCATCACAGAGTAACGCCCCTGGACTCTAACCCAGTCAGACTCCTCCATCACAGAGTAACGCCCCTGGCCTCTAACCCAGTCAGACTCCTCCATCACAGAGTAACGCCCCTGGCCTCTAACCCAGTCAGACTCCTCCATCACAGAGTAACACCCCTGGCCTCTAACCCAGTCAGACTCCTCCATCACAGAGTAACACCCCTGGCCTCTAACCCAGTCAGACTCCTCCATCACAGAGTAACGCCCCTGGCCTCTAACCCCGTCAGACTCCTCCATCACAGAGTAACGCCCCTGGCCTCTAACCCAGTCAGACTCCTCCATCACAGAGTAACGCCCCTGGCCTCTAACCCCGTCAGACTCCTCCATCACAGAGTAACGCCCCTGGCCTCTAACCCAGTCAGACTCCTCCATCACAGAGTAACGCCCCTGGCTTCTAACCCAGTCAGACTCCTCCATCACAGAGTAACGCCCCTGGCCTCTAACCCCGTCAGACTCCTCCATCACAGAGTAACGCCCCCGGCTTCTAACCCAGTCAGACTCCTCCATCACAGAGTAACGCCCCTGGCTTCTAACCCGGTCAGACTCCTCCATCACAGAGTAACGCCCCTGGCCTCTAACCCGGTCAGACTCCTCCATCACAGAGTAACGCCCCTGGCCTCTAACCCGGTCAGACTCCTCCATCACAGAGTAACGCCCCTGGCCTCTAACCCGGTCAGACTCCTCCATCACAGAGTAACGCCCCTGGCCTCTAACCCAGTCAGACTCCTCCATCACAGAGTAACGCCCCTGGCCTCTAACCCGGTCAGACTCCTCCATCACAGAGTAACGCCCCTGGCCTCTAACCCGGTCAGACTCCTCCATCACAGAGTAACGCCCCTGGCCTCTAACCCAGTCAGACTCCTCCATCACAGAGTAACGCCCCTGGCCTCTAACCCGGTCAGACTCCTCCATCACAGAGTAACGCCCCTGGCCTCTAACCCGGTCAGACTCCTCCATCACAGAGTAACGCCCCTGGCCTCTAACCCAGTCAGACTCCTCCATCACAGTGTAACACCCCTGGCCTCTAACCCGGTCAGACTCCTCCATCACAGTGTAACTCCCCTGGCCTCTAACCCGGTCAGACTCCTCCATCACAGAGTAACGCCCCTGGCCTCTAACCCAGTCAGACTCCTCCATCACAGAGTAACGCCGCACGCCCCTGGCCTCTAACCCCGTCAGACTCCTCCATCACAGAGTAACGCCCCTGGCCTCTAACCCGGTCAGACTCCTCCATCACAGAGTAACGCCCCTGGCCTCTAACCCAGTCAGACTCCTCCATCACAGTGTAACACCCCCGGCCTCTAACCCGGTCAGACTCCTCCATCACAGTGTAACACCCCTGGCCTCTAACCCGGTCAGACTCCTCCATCACAGAGTAACGCCCCTGGCCTCTAACCCAGTCAGACTCCTCCATCACAGAGTAACGCCCCTGGCTTCTAACCCCGTCAGACTCCTCCATCACAGAGTAACGCCCCTGGCCTCTAACCCCGTCAGACTCCTCCATCACAGAGTAACGCCCCTGGCTTCTAACCCCGTCAGACTCCTCCATCACAGAGTAACGCCCCTGGCCTCTAACCCCGTCAGACTCCTCCTTCAGAGTTCATTTCTGCGTGGCTGACGTTTCTAAGACCCCTGTAATGCGAGAGCCCCTTCAGACGGATGTACACACAGCACTGATTACAGTTTGTGTCTTTTTCAGCACGGAGCGTGTGTGAACGCGATGGACCTGTGGCAGTTCACGCCGCTGCACGAGGCGGCCAGTAAGAACAGGGTGGAGGTGTGTTCGCTGCTGCTGAGTCATGGAGCCGACCCCAACCTGCTCAACTGCCACAGCAAGAGTGCCATCGACCTGGCTCCCACACCTGAGCTCCGAGAGAAACTCACCTGTGAGACACTCACACTCACACTCTAGGTTTAACACTCACAGCTGCCTGAGTGAGCTCCGATCGTGGTGCGTGACCTCTCTGCCCTCTCTGTCTCTCCCAGACGAGTTTAAAGGACACTCGCTGCTGCAGGCTGCACGGGAGGGGGACGTGGCCAAAGTGAAGAAAACTCCACAGGAGATCATCAGCTTCAAGCACCCGCACTCGCACGACAGCGCTCTGGTACGACGGGCACACACCTGCAGCTCTATTTACCTGAGTTTAATCCAGCTGGTCCTAATCCAGCGTGATTCAGGGTGGGGGTTTGGGGTGGAATGCTTCAGATGGTCTTTGTGGTGGTGGTGGGAACCAGGGGTCACCATGTCTACAGCACACACGTATCCAAACCACCAGTGAACCTGCACGTGCCCTGTGGGATTTGTGTGGAATGCTGGGGAACTGTAAACGGGATAAACGTGGGAGGGTGAAGGGTCTGTTTGGAAATCACATCCAGCGTTTCATCTGTCAGTCACTGAATCCCCAGAATTATGGGATGGGCTGAATAGGAATACTGCAGGATGGGACTGATTGGTCAGTGACGCAGAGCTGTACTCCTGTTCCACTGACGTGAATGCAGTTTCACTCTCAAAGTGTATGTGCCAAACATCTATGGTGTGTGTGTGTGTGTGTGTGTGTGTGTGTGCTTTCAGCACTGTGCGGTGGCGTCTCCTCACCCCAAACGCAAACAGGTCACAGAGCTGCTGCTGAGGAAAGGAGCAAACATCCAGCAAGAAACAAAGGA
>JAMWET010005106.1:0-130000 GCA_024036415.1 Prochilodus magdalenae
TGGCCGAGTGGTTAAGGCGATGGACTGCTAATCCATTGTGCTCTGCACGCGTGGGTTCGAATCCCACCTTCGTCGTTGTTGTCTTGTTGAGCACTCCGTCAATAAATAGGGAGTGATGCTGTGTTATTTCATAGGTAAATGCGTGAGTCATTTCCGCAGCTTGCGTCGGCACACTGATTTGATCAGCAGAGGGATTTAATGTTTTACTTGCATTGGCAGTTGGAATCAATTATCCAACAATTACTTAACACTGTAATTGTTATTATTCAATACATCAAAAAGGCATGTGGCCAGGAAGATCGAAAATTAACAGCATGTGAGGACGAGGTGGCCGAGTGGTTAAGGCGATGGACTGCTAATCCATTGTGCTCTGCACGCGTGGGTTCGAATCCCACCTTCGTCGTTGTTGTCTTGTTGAGCACTCCGTCAATAAATAGGGAGTGATGCTGTGTTATTTCATAGGTATATGCGTGAGTCATTTCCGCAGCTTGCGTCGGCACACTGATTTGATCAGCAGAGGGATTTAATGTTTTACTTGCATTGGCAGTTGGAATCAATTATCCAACAATTACTTAACACTGTAATTGTTATTATTCAATACATCAAAAAGGCATGTGGCCAGGAAGATCAAAAATAAACAGCATGTGAGGACGAGGTGGCCGAGTGGTTAAGGCGATGGACTGCTAATCCATTGTGCTCTGCACGCGTGGGTTCGAATCCCACCTTCGTCGTTGTTGTCTTGTTGAGCACTCCGTCAATAAATAGGGAGTGATGCTGTGTTATTTCATAGGTAAATGCGTGAGTCATTTCCGCAGCTTGCGTCGGCACACTGATTTGATCAGCAGAGGGATTTAATGTTTTACTTGCATTGGCAGTTGGAATCAATTATCCAACAATTACTTAACACTGTAATTGTTATTATTCAATACATCAAAAAGGCATGTGGCCAGGAAGATCAAAAATAAACAGCATGTGAGGACGAGGTGGCCGAGTGGTTAAGGCGATGGACTGCTAATCCATTGTGCTCTGCACGCGTGGGTTCGAATCCCACCTTCGTCGTTGTTGTCTTGTTGAGCACTCCGTCAATAAATAGGGAGTGATGCTGTGTTATTTCATAGGTAAATGCGTGAGTTATTTCCGCAGCTTGCATCGGCAGACTGATTTGATCAGCAGAGGGAATTAATGCTTTACTTGCATTGGCAGTTGGAATCAATTATCCAACAATTACTTAACACTGTAATTGTTATTATTCAATACATCAATACATCAAAAAGGCATGTGGCCAGGAAGATCAAAAATAAACAGCATGTGAGGACGAGGTGGCCGAGTGGTTAAGGCGATGGACTGCTAATCCATTGTGCTCTGCACGCGTGGGTTCGAATCCCACCTTCGTCGTTGTTGTCTTGTTGAGCACTCCGTCAATAAATAGGGAGTGATGCTGTGTTATTTCATAGGTAAATGCGTGGGTTATTTCCGCAGCTTGCATCGGCAGACTGATTTGATCAGCAGAGGGATTTAATGTTTTATTTGCATTGGCAGTTGGAATCAATTATCCAACAATTACTTAACACTGTAATTGTTATTATTCAATACATCAAAAAGGCATGTGGCCAGGAAGATCAAAAATAAACAGCATGTGAGGACGAGGTGGCCGAGTGGTTAAGGCGATGGACTGCTAATCCATTGTGCTCTGCACGCGTGGGTTCGAATCCCACCTGCGTCGTTGTGGTCTTGTTGAGCACTGCTAATCCTCCGTCAATAAATAGGGAGTGACTCCGTCAATAAATGTGATGCTGTGTTATTTCATAGGTAAATGCGTGAGTCATTTCCGCAGCTTGCGTCGGCACACTGATTTGATCAGCAGAGGGATTTAATGTTTTACTTGCATTGGCAGTTGGAATCAATTATCCAACAATTACTTAACACTGTAATTGTTATTATTCAATACATCAAAAAGGCATGTGGCCAGGAAGATCAAAAATAAACAGCATGTGAGGACGAGGTGGCCGAGTGGTTAAGGCGATGGACTGCTAATCCATTGTGCTCTGCACGCGTGGGTTCGAATCCCACCTTCGTCGTTGATGTCTTGTTGAGCACTCCGTCAATAAATAGGGAGTGATGCTGTGTTATTTCATAGGTAAATGCGTGAGTCATTTCCGCAGCTTGCGTCGGCACACTGATTTGATCAGCAGAGGGATTTAATGTTTTACTTGCATTGGCAGTTGGAATCAATTATCCAACAATTACTTAACACTGTAATTGTTATTATTCAATACATCAAAAAGGCATGTGGCCAGGAAGATCAAAAATAAACAGCATGTGAGGACGAGGTGGCCGAGTGGTTAAGGCGATGGACTGCTAATCCATTGTGCTCTGCACGCGTGGGTTCGAATCCCACCTTCGTCGTTGTTGTCTTGTTGAGCACTCCGTCAATAAATAGGGAGTGATGCTGTGTTATTTCATAGGTAAATGCGTGAGTCATTTCCGCAGCTTGCGTCGGCACACTGATTTGATCAGCAGAGGGATTTAATGTTTTACTTGCATTGGCAGTTGGAATCAATTATCCAACAATTACTTAACACTGTAATTGTTATTATTCAATACATCAAAAAGGCATGTGGCCAGGAAGATCAAAAATAAACAGCATGTGAGGACGAGGTGGCCGAGTGGTTAAGGCGATGGACTGCTAATCCATTGTGCTCTGCACGCGTGGGTTCGAATCCCACCTTCGTCGTTGTTGTCTTGTTGAGCACTCCGTCAATAAATAGGGAGTGATGCTGTGTTATTTCATAGGTAAATGCGTGAGTCATTTCCGCAGCTTGCGTCGGCACACTGATTTGATCAGCAGAGGGATTTAATGTTTTACTTGCATTGGCAGTTGGAATCAATTATCCAACAATTACTTAACACTGTAATTGTTATTATTCAATACATCAAAAAGGCATGTGGCCAGGAAGATCGAAAATTAACAGCATGTGAGGACGAGGTGGCCGAGTGGTTAAGGCGATGGACTGCTAATCCATTGTGCTCTGCACGCGTGGGTTCGAATCCCACCTTCGTCGTTGTTGTCTTGTTGAGCACTCCGTCAATAAATAGGGAGTGATGCTGTGTTATTTCATAGGTAAATGCGTGAGTTCATTTCCGCAGCTTGCGTCGGCACACTGATTTGATCAGCAGAGGGATTTAATGTTTTACTTGCATTGGCAGTTGGAATCAATTATCCAACAATTACTTAACACTGTAATTGTTATTATTCAATACATCAAAAAGGCATGTGGCCAGGAAGATCAAAAATAAACAGCATGTGAGGACGAGGTGGCCGAGTGGTTAAGGCGATGGACTGCTAATCCATTGTGCTCTGCACGCGTGGGTTCGAATCCCACCTTCGTCGTTGTTGTCTTGTTGAGCACTCCGTCAATAAATAGGGAGTGATGCTGTGTTATTTCATAGGTAAAAGCGTGAGTGATTTCCGCAGCTTGCGTCGGCACACTGATTTGATCAGCAGAGGAATTTAATGTAGTGTTTTACTTGCATTGGCAGTTGGAATCAATTATCCAACAATTACTTAACACTGTAATTGTTATTATTCAATACATCAAAAAGGCATGTGGCCAGGAAGATCAAAAATAAACAGCATGTGAGGACGAGGTGGCCGAGTGGTTAAGGCGATGGACTGCTAATCCATTGTGCTCTGCACGCGTGGGTTCGAATCCCACCTTCGTCGTTGTTGTCTTGTTGAGCACTCCGTCAATAAATAGGGAGTGATGCTCTTATATTTCATAGGTAAACGCGTGGGTTATTTCCGCAGCTTGCATCGGCACACTGATTTGATCAGCAGAGGGATTTAATGTTTTACTTGCATTGGCAGTTGGAATCAATTATCCAACAATTACTTAACACTGTAATTGTTATTATTCAATACATCAAAAAGGCATGTGGCCAGGAAGATCAAAAATAAACAGCATGTGAGGACGAGGTGGCCGAGTGGTTAAGGCGATGGACTGCTAATCCATTGTGCTCTGCACGCGTGGGTTCGAATCCCACCTTCGTCGTTGTTGTCTTGTTGAGCACTCCGTCAATAAATAGGGAGTGATGCTGTGTTATTTCATAGGTAAATGCGTGAGTCATTTCCGCAGCTTGCGTCGGCACACTGATTTGATCAGCAGAGGGATTTAATGTTTTACTTGCATTGGCAGTTGGAATCAATTATCCAACAATTACTTAACACTGTAATTGTTATTATTCAATACATCAAAAAGGCATGTGGCCAGGAAGATCAATAACAACAGCATGTGAGGACGAGGTGGCCGAGTGGTTAAGGCGATGGACTGCTAATCCATTGTGCTCTGCACGCGTGGGTTCGAATCCCACCTTCGTCGTTGTTGTCTTGTTGAGCACTCCGTCAATAAATAGGGAGTGATGCTGTGTTATTTCATAGGTAAACGCGTGGGTTATTTCCGCAGCTTGCATCGGCACACTGATTTGATCAGCAGAGGGATTTAATGTTTTACTTGCATTGGCAGTTGGAATCAATTATCCAACAATTACTTAACACTGTAATTGTTATTATTCAATACATCAAAAAGGCATGTGGCCAGGAAGATCAAAAATAAACAGCATGTGAGGACGAGGTGGCCGAGTGGTTAAGGCGATGGACTGCTAATCCATTGTGCTCTGCACGCGTGGGTTCGAATCCCACCTTCGTCGTTGTTGTCTTGTTGAGCACTCCGTCAATAAATAGGGAGTGATGCTGTGTTATTTCATAGGTAAATGCGTGAGTCATTTCCGCAGCTTGCGTCGGCACACTGATTTGATCAGCAGAGGGATTTAATGTTTTACTTGCATTGGCAGTTGGAATCAATTATCCAACAATTACTTAACACTGTAATTGTTATTATTCAATACATCAAAAAGGCATGTGGCCAGGATGATCGAAAATTAGCAGCATGTGAGGACAAGGTGGCCGAGTGGTTAAGGCGATGGACTGCTAATCCATTGTGCTCTGCACGCGTGGGTTCGAATCCCACCTTCGTCGTTGTTGTCTTGTTGAGCACTCCGTCAATAAATAGGGAGTGATGCTGTGTTATTTCATAGGTAAATGCGTGAGTCATTTCCGCAGCTTGCATCGGCACACTGATTTGATCAGCAGAGGGATTTAATGTTTTACTTGCATTGGCAGTTGGAATCAATTATCCAACAATTACTTAACACTGTAATTGTTATTATTCAATACATCAAAAAGGCATGTGGCCAGGAAGATCGAAAATTAACAGCATGTGAGGACGAGGTGGCCGAGTGGTTAAGGCGATGGACTGCTAATCCATTGTGCTCTGCACGCGTGGGTTCGAATCCCACCTTCGTCGTTGTTGTCTTGTTGAGCACTCCGTCAATAAATAGGGAGTGATGCTCTTATATTTCATAGGTAAACGCGTGGGTTATTTCCGCAGCTTGCATCGGCACACTGATTTGATCAGCAGAGGGATTTAATGTTTTACTTGCATTGGCAGTTGGAATCAATTATCCAACAATTACTTAACACTGTAATTGTTATTATTCAATACATCAAAAAGGCATGTGGCCAGGAAGATCAAAAATAAACAGCATGTGAGGACGAGGTGGCCGAGTGGTTAAGGCGATGGACTGCTAATCCATTGTGCTCTGCACGCGTGGGTTCGAATCCCACCTTCGTCGTTGTTGTCTTGTTGAGCACTCCGTCAATAAATAGGGAGTGATGCTGTGTTATTTCATAGGTAAATGCGTGAGTCATAGGAAGATCAAAAATACATCAGCAAATAAGGTGGCCCAGTGGTTAAGGCAATGGACTGCTAATCCATTGTTTTCTGCACGGGTCATCCATTGATTTTTTACTCAGGATAGGAAATCCTATCATTCTTTAACATCAAAGATGTTTGTGGTGAACAAGAGCAGGCACTTGGTTTTATGTGGACGAGGTGGCAGAGAGGTTAAGGTGATGGACTGCTAATCAAGCTTCAGGATATGATGCATTTTCATAAGTAAATGCATGGGTTCCTGCCCCAGCATCGATTAAATACTTACTCAAGACTGGAAATGCTCGCATACTGTAGATCAAAAGTGTCTATACTCAACAAAAACAGGTTTTTGGTGCTGCGTGGACGAGGTGGCTGCGTGGTTATGGGGATGCACGTGCAGAATCGAATCCCACCTTCGCTTATGTTGTCTTCTTCAGTACTCCATCAATTATCAGGGAATGATGCTGTGTTATTTCATAGGTAAATGCATGGGTACGTGCCCCAGCTTGGATCAGGAGGCAACTTGCAAACTCAGCAGTTTTTCATCTTCCCAGTTTCCCATCTTCCCTTCCTAAGTTTCAAGACTTCCCAAAGCCACTAGAATCAGACTCTTAAGAAATCCCCTTAAAATGGCATTGTCCTTCTATAATCAATGTTAGAATTGTTAGTTGTTAGTAGAACTGTTATTTTTTGTCAATGTTTTGTTAAAATGTCCGCTTATAATTCAGATCCAGTCAGAATCCATTTTAGAATTGTCAATTTGAGTTGTTTTCATCCATCTCTCTCTATATAAGTTATGATTTCATTAACCAAGATTATTGTACTGTTTTCGTTATGGTGCACAAACTAGAACTAAACAGCAGCCGAACTCTAATCCACAAAAGGCTAAAAGAGTCAGGATGTAGCTTCTTGCTCCGACTTTATTCACCCGGATATGTGAATTCAGAGTGAAACTAAAAGAAATAAATTACAAAGTATAAGTCAATGATTTGTTTTCAGTATACAAATAAATGAACAAGCTTGTAACATCCGCTACTGAAACAGCATACAAATTACTACTGGCGATATAACTATCCCCAAGGTACTTAACCCAAAAATTAGGCAGATCTTAAATCTCACAAATATGATCTAACAAAAGTTTAATCAACCAAAATATTTACTTACAGACATTGCTTCAAGAGATATTAAACAGATGACAAGAGATTGTTCTGAAATTGAGCCTCATGTCTGATTGTACTCTATCACCACTTCCTGGTCTCTCCTTCCTCTAATTTCTTAAAAAAACATATTCAGCCCCTCCAGTAGGTGGCACCCCCTTTCTGCCCAAATAGACATCCTCCCTTTGCTTTGCCTGAAAGGCAGAACAATTATTATTTACTTGTTTATAAATTATGCCTTTGACATTTTATAATTAGTTTAGAATTTCATATATGTTGGTGTAGTTAAACTGTGTTAACTGAATCAGAATTTAGAACATCTAAATTGGATTTAACCTCACTGACTTTAATTTACTCTTCCATTTTTCTTGTAACATTTGAAATTCTTAAATGTATGAGGACATTTAAAACACTTTTGTGGAAGAATAAGCAGAGTAAGTGCATATGAATGCGGAAGTGACCACTGACCACTCCTTTAGTGCCGCCTTCAGGGCCTGTACATAAACTCATGCATTGAGAAATCGTCGCCTTCCTGTTTCAATGACTACCGTCCGGTTCCACTCACCTCCATCCTCATGAAGTCCTTCGAAAGATTAGTAATGAAACACATCAGGTCCTCCCAACCCTCTCCTTGGACCTAGTTATATAATTTTTTTAATATAGCTCTATCAGAAAAAAATACAGATTGTTTTCTCATTTGGGCATTGGTTTGAGTATCAAAATATAAATATGTTAAAAAGTGTCAATTAAGCAATGTTGAAGCAATGAAGCCTGTTTTCATTAATAATATTTGTCACTGAATGCAGTATTTTCATATATTGTGATATGTGCTGTCCTGAGTCCATTAACATTATCATGTATGTTGTCCTGAGTCCATCATGATCATCATGATGTTTGGTGTCCTGCATCCTTAATCATTATGAATGTTGTCCAGAGTCCTTCATCATCATGTGTTTTGTCCTGAGCCCATTGTTGTTGTCACTTGTTGTTCTGAGTCCTTCATAATCATCACAAATTTTGTCGCAAGTCCATTATCATGTATGTGGCCTTGGGTCCTTTATCATTATGTATATTGCTGTAAGTGCTTCATCATCATGATCACCATTATCATCAGTTTGATGAGCCCTTTATCCTCATCATAAGGTTTGTTGTCCTGAGTCCTTCATTGTCACCCTGCATTCCTAATCATGTGTTGTCCCAAATCCTTCATGATCTTCATTTGTTTTGTCCCGAGTCTGTCATCATAATCACGTCATCCTAAGTCCATTATCATTGTCATATTTGTTGTCCTGAGTCCTTTCTCTTTATCATGCGTTTTGTCCTTCTTCATCGGTTTTCATGTGTTGTTCTATGTACTTCATCATCAGTTTCATGTATTGTACTGAGTACTTCAGCATCAGTTTTTGTGTGTTGTCCTAAGTACTTAATCATCAGTTTCATGTGTGTTGTCCTTTGTAGGAAAAGCTAACCGCTAACATATCTTCTTGCCAAGTATTGCTAGCCTGTTTGGCAGGAGAAGCTCCTCCATTCATTTTTTGTTTTGTGATGAAGACAGGCTCACACTGATGATGTGACATGTTAAGAGGTGGTGTTTGGCTGGTGTGGTCTGTTGGCCTTAGCTTCATCTAAGTTGTTGGGCTCAGGACAGTCACGACTTGGCAAAATCAGCACGTGCACAGATCCTATTATCTTCTATGGGAATTCACGGTGGTTACAGTTGTGGCGGTATAAGCAATGCCAAATTAGTGCTAACCCTGCGAGCTAATGCTAGCAGTCTTGCCCTCCAGAAGGTACATTGACGCGGGGCCTTTATTCAAACAGAACTCAGAACAATGCTGTCCAAGTTCCACCACCACATCTCCTGTACAACACGAGGGGAAAATATGCTGGATCAATTTGATCCATGCTTATTCGATTATACAGCCAAGATTGGTGGTGTACCGTTCTACTGTGCAGCACTGACTGCCCAAACACAATCTCCTAGATCATCTGCTCAGACACCACACCTGGGCCCTCACCACAAAAGTCAATACCTGAGAAATACGAATAAATTTTGTGTAGACGACCTAGAACATCTTCTAAACAAGTGTAGAGGACAGATGAAGTAAAAATGTAAAGACATATGAATAAAAACTTCTTGGTCACAATCCCCACCCATAAAAAGAATTTGCAGCATTTGATTAACTCTAAATGTCAAGATTCAAATGAAATGCTACTTTAACATGATTCGTTATGTCCTTAGTGAATGTAACATATTGTGTGGAAACAATGCACACTGAACTGAATAATGCAAAATCTAAAAACTCCCCCAGTGGGGGAGTGGATCTATTATACTTTAAGATTGTGTGGCACCAACGGCACATGACACACTACATTTGTAGTGCAGGGCAAAAGGCAACTAGGAGCAGAACTAATACAGTCATCATGATAGAGCAGTCTTAGATTCACTGGTAATACTAGTAATAGAAATTGCCTCAGGATCCTGTTAACACAGAAACCAGTAGTGACAGTAATGTTTCTTAGTGAATAACATGAGCAAGGTGAATGAAATGATCAAATTATCTTCTACAGACACAAAGGCCAGGCTAGTAAACAAAAACACAAACAAACAGATAAATAAATAAATGTTGGAACCAAGTCAGGATGTAGTTCAGAACTAACACTGGCTCGACCCCCCCCTCTAGTGGCGTATCTCTGGTAAAACTATGCTTTTTATTTTGTCATTCTGAAAGATGGTACACAATCCTTGCAACACTGCACTCAGGGCAGAAATGGATAAAGTTTACTATACTATACCAAAAAGCATGCACTTGGGTTATTTTTTTTGTGCCTGAGGGTATCAAAGTACAAAAAACAAGCAAGATCAGAGTCTGGATGCATAGGTTAAGCCAAACTGTATTCATCTTCTAAAACATGACCAGTAAGTACACTGTTAAAGAGTTTTCCACAAATAATTTCTGTCTTACACCAGTCAGAGGCATTGGAGTCATTTGGAGTCATGTGTACTTTCCACTGTTCAGCTTTTTCAACCAAGTGCCTTGTGAAAAATCAGCAGCGCAAAACATTTTGAAGAGCAGAATTCTGCTGAGAAAAATGTCCAGTCAATTCACTTCACTATCAAGTTGCCTTCTAGTTCTAGTTTAAGACAGATACACATACAGATTCATAGACAAACAGACAAAAAAAAAAAAAAAGAGCTTGGTTTCATTTTAGCTGTTGTGTACTCAATCTTTCCCTTTCCACAGTCTCCCCTCCAGCTAAGAAAAGTAGCTAGGTTATAAAATAAGATTAAAAAAAACTATAGGCCGCAGATAGCTTTATACACATTATATAGAACTATCTATACTATACAGCAATAAAGTATGCTAGGGGAACGGGTGAAGGTCAAGAGTTTTAGCATTGTTAGTCACATTTTTATGTTCAGTTTACATGTTACAAAAAAACAGAAAAACAAATGTATAGTTAAACTAGTTTACAATTTAGTGTTTAAATGAACAGTCTCAAGCAATGTCAAATCTATGCAAAACCAGCATCTATGCCTCCGCTATATGTGCAGTCAACCCCAATTTCTATTAGTTTACAACCTGTACTACTGTCCTGTACACAGAAAAAAGAAAACTGGCAAAATAGCTAATATAACAAAGCAGATCTTTTTGTCTGTGACTATATTGTTTGTGAGCCGTAAACAAATTTTTATTCGGACGAAAACGACAAGGAACTATTGCAAATTACGTGTAGAACTGCGAGCCAGTAGAGACCTTCAGAAAATAGTCTTGAATGACGGTGTTGCAAAAATAATAATAATAATAATAATAATAATAATAAATCTGATAATATAGGAAATCTGCTTCAAAGAAACATAAAAACAAACTGCAAATTGCATCCAGAGAAGAATATTCAACATAGTAATGTTGCCCCTGTTAATTTAATTTAAAATGAAATTTAAACAAGTAACAAATTTTGGGGACAGATAGTGTTTAAGAAGCTCACGTTCTAATCTTGTTCTTGACTTTTACCCCTTTCACCAAAAAAAAAAAAAGCCCAGAAAATAAAAGAAACACAAAATAAGTTTTGCTACATTATTCAGTACAGAAAGAAGTGACATTCCGCCTTAAGAAACCATGACAACATTGTTTGGAACAGGCAGTTTTGTCCAACATTTCTACTAGTTTTTGGCTTGGCTTACAGAGATTGAAGGAGCAGCAATGGCATTGTTATAGTCAGCACAGCATTGTTGTATTAATAAAAACAACTGAAGTATACAGCCACTTGCATTACAAGTAGCTGTTTTGTTGTTGCTGTTGTTTTTAAGGTGCACAGGGAATTGTCTGGCAAACGTACATAAAAAAATACCCTCCTTTATTACCTGAAGCTTCCATTAGGACTGAAACATGCAACTACACACTTAAAAAGAAACTCTCATTCCAACCTATTTGCAATGTGCTTTGCCAATGCAAACATGAAGGTAAATTAGTCTCTAGTGGGAGGACTGGGTATGTGCAAGTTGACGGGTGACAATTAAAAAAAAAAAAAAAAAAAAAAGACAACAAGAAGTGCTAGTACAGGTCAAGGTCTGCCTTTCCGTGTGAGCTGTGCTCAGACCACACAGTGGCATGATAAGCACACACAGCAATCAGTGAGATCGCAATTCTTCACATAAACCCAACGGCATGGGAGGAGATGGTTTTGAATACTTTCTGCAACGCAACGGCATGCAGGAATTTGAATATTCAAAACCAATGGATACTACAGCATGATCTCATGATCCATGAAAGACTCCTGCTCAAACATGTATGCATGTCTCATGTAAAATAAAACAAAAAGTCACGCAGGAGACTCTCCTCTAACAGTTCTTTGAACGGCTGCAGGGCCCATGCATGGGCAAGGTCCACAAGTCTGGGGGAAAGTTACATGAAGTTACATAATGTATATGTGGGAGAAAATGGAAGAATGATATCTGATTTTAATTACTGAAACTAACTATGAATTGGGCTTTTAGGACTAGAATCCCCAGAGAGAGAGAGCAAGTCAGTCCACCTCATCTTGGGTCAGGAGAAGATACCTAGTAAGTCAGCCTGGAGGCCTTCATGTTGTAGCAGGGCCGATCAGTCAGCCCCCCTGGGACACCAGAGAACAAAGACAAACCCTCTGCCTTCTCCAAAACAACTTCCAGCTCCTGAAAATCTTGTAGTCGAGCCACATCTTTGTCCTGTCAACACAAGAATTTAGCTGAATGTATCAAACAGGACTTGCGACATTCCATCTCTGGCAAGACTACTATAAAGCTAATCATACCATTTAGAAAGCACCTGCCAAAATGTGACCTGCAATAAAATCTTGCTGGTCTAGTTGATTGTGATTCCATAAAAGCTTATCCGGTGCTACTTGATATTGTGTATATGAACAGTTTTTTATTAATTTATTTATTTTTTTAAAAGATGATCTGTAGTGGTCAAGCTCTATTCTTACTACAGCATGAGTGTCTACCCCAGTAAACTGTGGGGTAAAGGGGAATTCCTGGACTTCTGCATCACTGTTTGTAAAGTAGCATTTGTAAATACTACTTAGGAGTGTATTTATTACCAATATAAGTTAGGAATGTAATTAATACCAATATTTTAATACCAGCAAAGCCAATTCCCAATTCCAATTTGTGAAATGGTTAGGAAAACAGAAAGCAGTCATAAGCTAATTCTGTTTGACCCACGTTTAACTGAAAACTGTACACATATGTACGCCCATATATGTCAATTCCAAGTCTGATGCCTGCAGCACCATCATCACCGTAATCAGTGTGTTATACTGACTTTGCTTTTAACAACATTTAATAGTCATTTTAGTCATAGCCAAATGATCTAGTTTGGAAAGCAGAATTTGTTGGTTTGTGGATGTAGAGCGACTAATGATGGTTATTGACACTTTGTTGAAGTCTTCTTAACCCTATGTGGCAATATCCACGACAGAAGCATGATGGGTTTTAATGCAGTGCAGTCTGATAAACTGAAGGTCACAGGAATGCATCTGTAAGTTTTTTGTCCTGTATGAATAGAGATTACTCTAGATTCCCTTTCATTTGTCTTTCACTTGTTGAGGAATATTGTTCTTAAACTGCTAGATTATTCGCTGACAAATCTTTCAGCAAGACTCAAAACATCCCTGCACATAAAGGACTAATCTTTACCAGCTTGCTTCTGTTATAATCAAATACAACTAAATTACGATTAAAATGTTTTTTCACAACATACAAACTTTCGTCAGCATCCTAATTTTTTTGGAATGCACAGCAGGCATCAAATTCAGAACAAGCAAATATTTATGATAAAATAATAACATTTATGAGGTAAAGCATAAAGTGTACTGTCTTTATACTGTTTTCATTCAATTACAAGACAAAGCACTGCTTCCTGTTTATATGTTTACATTTCCGGTATTGTCTCAACTTTTTTATTATTAGGCTTTATACAACAAACAAACGGCTAAGGCTTTATGAGTGAACATAAAAGGACCATTACGTTCGATTAGATCATAACCCTAATTAGATCTGAAAGTCATCATTCATAAATAAATAAATAAATAAATAAATAAATGTATATATATATATATATATATATATATATATATATATATATATATATATATATATATATATATATATATATATACACTATGTATGTACAAAAACAAAGTACATTAGTAAACTGTACTTATACTGGATTGGGGTAACCGGTATACCTTTCTGAGCATGGTGTTGGGAAGCTTGCGAATCTTCTCCACATGTTCAGCACTGATGTCCAGCTCACGGCAACACACACGCAACAGTGCCCGGTATGTCAACTCTTGCCGGTCTAACTCCACCTCAATGAAATCATTTTCTCTGGCATGAGGGTTCTGGATCCGCACCTTTAGGACCAGCTCTATGAGGAGGGAGAGAGAGAGAGAAATTTTACTTCTCAGTAATTTATCAGTGACTTATCAGTGACTTTGCAGGGACCCTGCAAAAACTGTTTCAGTACATACCCTGCACATTGACGGGGAAGGTGCTGGTGAAAAAGAAGGGTTGGAAGGCAGGCATAGAGCCACCAGTCTGTGAGCAGTTTAGCTGCTGGGGCAGAGATTGCTGTCGAGTAACAGTGGGGTTGGAGACGGGTGCCTGGTTTGCACCTGCACCTGGTGAGGGCAGTGGGGGGCACACCGGGCCATTCTGGGCAATGGGGTGATTGTGGGTGTATTCGCTATGATTGCTGTGGTGTGCCTCGGGGGACATCTCCATAGACAGCGGCCCGTTAACCACCGGGCTTGGCACAATGCCATTCTGCTCCACCACAGAAATGTAGGACACCGCTTGTTGGTTCTGGGTGTCTGCAAACAGGCTCTGGGGCTGTTGCTGGGAAGGTTGCTGCTGCTCTTGTGTGGGAGACAGCGTGGCCGGCTCAGAGTCAACGGACTCCGAATGGTCACTGGTACCGTTCTGAGAAAGATGGCGTGTTAGATTTAACTCATCCTTATCCATCTTCCCATACAGGAAAGGCGGGTTGGACAAATAGTTTGGAATGATTGGCAGCTCTGGTTCCTTCACCTCAGGCACATCCTCCTCCTCCACTGTAAAGAGATAAACACTAGTTTTATATTCATTAAAATAAACCTTACAAATCTTCACATCTGCATTAAGCCAGATTCGAAGGGCAGATATTTTCAGGCCAATACATACCTCCTAGTAGTCTTCTGATTTCGGGTTTGGAGGTTAACTGAACAGCTAACTCATCTTTTGCAGTCAGAATTTCCTTGTCGGCTCCAGAATTCATGAGGTATGCCACTATGTGTTTGTGGTTTCTTTTGCATGCCCAATGCAAGCATGTCCTGAGTTTTTAAACAAACAAACAAAAGAGAAGGGTATAGTGCATTATCCTAAAGGGGTCATTCTGGCCCAAAATTAGGCATTAATATTTCATCTGTCTAGCCTATTGAAAAAACACAATTTTTTTCTGTTACTTCATTACACTTCGTAATGGAAATGCCTTAAAATAGCTTTGAAAAAAACAACAACTCTTTACTTTCAGTGTGAGTTCCTATAAAGAAAAAAATCTGCCCTCTCCTGTAAAGTAACTATTTTGGAGATACTTACTTTTCTTTTGGACAGCAACAATATGCTACAGAATGTTTGTAATTAAAAAGTAGAAGAAGAAGGAAAAGAAAATAATATTGAGGAATTCCTGTATGATACATCACCTCAAAGGCCTTTTCCTAGAAGTGGCACTAGAAAACCTTCAACATTCAGGACTACTGTGGCTCCACTGAAGGAGGCGACAGGGCATGTTTACAACACATGTAGCAATGGTTACATGTTTCACTCTGGCTGGAATGGCCCTTTAAATAATTGAGCAAAGTTCTGTAACAGAACTATGTCTTAGAAGCAAACACGTAAAATAGATGTTCACTGTCTTAATCTTCTTTTGTTTACGTTCACACGTAGCCTCTTAGCAAATCCATCGCAACCAATTAGTACTGAGAATAAAGTCTTTTCAACACTTAGTTATATAATATAGAATTAATTAGCACTTGGCAAGGGGGTCGACAGGTTAACCGATAGCTGCGTCTATTCCTAGCTTCCAGTACGCATGCCACAACAGCCAGGACTCAAGACTACAGCTCCAAGCTAGCCAGTAAGCTAGCCTGCTAGTGCTCGGGTGGAGCTGAGATTTATTGGAATCCCTTGGATTTCCTGTGTAGAGACGGTAGCTTATGGTGAAGCTAAATTAGCAGCGTCTGTTGACTCGAAAAAATAACAAGAATGCCGTAAGCAATGCGTAGCCGTTTTTCTAAACGTACCATCCGTTGATTTCGTTTTGAGAGTTGATGTTGACTCCGCTCTCGACTAGAGTCCGTACTTCGTCAATGTCTCCAATGGCACTTGCCTCTCTCAACCGCTCCTGCAGTTCTTTGTCCAGAGACGATGTTGACATAATTCAGTTAGTTAGCAATTAACTTTCATGCGAACAGGGCGAATAAAGTGTCTTCTGCCGAGAACTTGCTATCCCAACCAGCCGAGTCCGTAGATGCTCGCCTTCATGAAATTGTTGCGTGCTGTAGTAGCGGTATTAATAATTTAAATAATAATAATAAAAGAAAAACTACAAAGAATCTATGAATACTTCAGGTAATCTTAACTATGTTTACTTGCCAAAAAGTCATAAAATAATAACTTTATAAATGCACTTCCAGCAGCTAATCATTTCAAAGCTTCACCGACTAGCCAAGTCCCCTATCGGCAGTAAGCACTCTTCCCATTATGGGGGTCAGTTTTGAGTGTAACAACAGCGGACGATATATTGGGTTCCTACTTTGTAAAGACGTGTTAGCCTAGCTCACCTCTTCACTGTTGTGAACTTATCTTTTGATGATAATTGTTCAGTAAGAGGAGAGTTTTTATATAACATGAGTCACCCACCATTGTGAACTTAGTACTTAGTATCTAAAATATAGAAATGTATAGCACAACTGAAAAAAGTTGCCCATTTATTGTAAAGCTAAACTGTGGGCTAAACTATATGCAGTTTAGCATGGCCATGATACACTTAACGCACTGTTAGGAGAAATATACTGGAACAGTTTAAAGTTGTATATTAATAATAATAATAATAATAATAATAATAATGTAGGCCAAAGTTTAAAGGTCGTGTACTCCACATCTTTTGGGGTGCATCCGAGTTGCTTATTACATTCTAAAACTAACAAGTTTTTAAGTATGTATTATATAGTACAGTTATGAATATCAAAGTTGAGTATACTGAAAAATCCATAATGCACAACTAAGTAGAACCAGTTGATTTCTGAATATGGTAGTTATAAACACTATTTGTATGTCCCACAATGCAATATAAAAACAGACAGGGCAGAGCTTATAAAAATCCTCTAAAATCCAGGAGCTACAAAGTTGGCAATAAAAGCTAGGCAGATCAATACTGAAATATTTAAAAAAACGATTTCAGAGCAAAAATACCAATATCATTTGTTTATTCATTTAGTAGCATGATTGTGTATTCGACAACAGGAGAAAAAAAAAAAAAGGCAAAAATGATGTATTGGTGGTGTAGAATAGGAACTACTTTTCCTTACATGATCTTCCACTGTTCCCAAATAAAGCTGGAGAATAAAAAGACCTTTCAAACAAAAGGTACAAAAGCAAAAGTTTTAATAGTTAGACTTCCCAAAACTAATAATCAAAAGACTCACAAGCAAAAGTTTTTTTTAAGATGTAATGTGACTCTTGTACATGATGCGGTCTACATGGTCTACACTACCATTAAAACACCCAATGTTTTTAGAAATACACATATTAATTCCTTAATTTTTTTATCTGCTATAATTTTGAAAAGGTTTTGTCATTGTTGAATGATTTGAAGTATTGGTATTGGTATAGGGATACTAGCCTTGGTATTATTTGACATTGGGTCAAATGGAAAATCAGTGGTACTGCCCATCCCTACACATAACGCGGCATACAGAATGAAGCGGTTACTTTGGCAAATGAACATGTGGGAGGTGTGGCCACACAGAGTCAGAGAAACTGTGGAGATATACATGATTATTGTGCTATACTGTTTTGGGCTAAGTGGAGCTTAGGTGGAGCTGTGTATCAGAGGTGTGTATCAAGCGTATAGTTAGCTTTACCTGGAAATATGAACGAATCATCTAAAAGTAAAAGAAAAATGTAGATCTTTTCTTTCATCAAGCATGTTTTCACTCATGCAAAGACTAAAGAATGCAAAAGAAGTCATACGAGTATACATGTGCTGTGAAATGAGATTACTGAACTAAACTCTCTCTTTATTCAGTGTTATGGATTATGTTCTTTACATGACGTCTTCAATATTTAAATAGCTGTTGACCTGAGAATATGTTCTCTATCTATATATACTTTAGGTGCATGTAAACATGCATAATGATAACAATTACAGTGTAAATGAAATAATAGCATTTAACAGGGATCTATAACATATACAATAACATAACAATTTAAAATAGATGTAATAGCATCCATTATTTCAGTGGTAAATGCTCATATTTTAATACATTTCTCCAAATTAAATCTGGTGTGTATGTAATGGTACCAAAGTGCAAGATTCACATGTAAACTCATCTCCAGCATCATGGAACAAAATGTTGTTTACTTTTTAGCTAATTATTACAATAGCTAACATTAACAATGCTAATGGTAGCTAGCTACTAAAACAAACCAATTTTCCCTAACAGAACTAACATGGTGGTGATATGCAAAAAAGAGAATGTTTATCTGAGGGACAAATGTTTTGATTGTTTAATAAATCTTCAGCATGTCATTTTAGGTCCTAAGCACCTGACAAGACATATTAAATGCTACTCATTTAGGTCCAGAGTCTTATGATCTTTAGAACATTGTTATAGTTTCAGATTGATAAGGAACCAGGGCCAGAGGGGTGGTTCTCAATTCTTAATGCCTGGGGGAATTCTGTCCTTATGACAAAAATACTGCTGGGACATGAACCTAAAGCACAGCTGAAGGGCTGAAGTTCATAGGCACCCTGCATCACTGAAGATTTCAAATGTGACAGCTGTGTGTTATAGCTATTATTCATCAAGTCAAATGGCCAGAACCCTTGTCCTGAAGCTAATGGTAGAATAATGGTAGAATTAATTTTCAGTTAAACACCTTCCACCATGTCATACACATTTATACTGATTTATCCCACATTCTCCACATTTAAGATCCCATAGCCTAACCACAACAGACACTTCCTTATAGGACTTGGCTTGCATAAGGACACCTTTATTCACTGACTTTGGACTTTATGATAGTAAAAAAGCATGTCTTACTGTGTATAACATGATCTGCTTTGACAAATGCAAACATTATTTTCCCATATGACTGAACCTGTAGTGGTACTGTAAGTGGCCCACTCTAGATTAACACTAAATAGATCTTGGGTTATTTAGCAGTATAATGAAATTGATCTGAAACTGTAAACCTTTCAGCTTAGCAAACATTATACATTTCTGCAGAAAATGTAATGTTAGCGTCCCCTGGTGGACATTATTTTGGTTGTTTACAGTCAATATAAATAAAAGTCATAGTTTATTCTCTTTTCACACCATGATGGATTTCAAAGTGAAAGGAGGCATCAAGTAAAGTAGTCCCTCAACGACAGGTACAGGTGGTCTCTTAATGACAGGTAAGGGTGGGTATTATGGTTAATGTTATTTTTCACCATCTACAGTGATTTAATCATAAATTACACAAAATGTTAAACGTCTTTGCCTCTTGGAGGAAATTCTCTAACATACAGCAAAGTAAACAGGTCAACTCGCATATCCTGTATTTTGATTTGAAATGGTGCATTGTAGAGAAACTTTGCAACTCAAAACAAAGGTTCTGTTGGTGCTGTTTTGTATTGCAGCTCCTGGCATATGACATAAATGGTATTTTTCTTCCACTCAGATATATATATATATATATATATATATATATATATATATATATATATATATATATGTATATATATATATATATATATATATATATAGAGAGAGAGTAGATAGAGATATACTAGATATAAATAATCTATATATAGAGAGAGAGAGAGAGAATAAGAGAGAGAGAGAGAGAGAGAGAGAGAGAGAGAGAGAGAGAGAGATTATATCAGTCTAAATTTTTCATCATTTATTGATTCCTGGTAATCTTTATCTTCCTTCCCAATAGCACTCAGACACTTCCTTTTAGATGCAACTATTTTTTAATGAGGAGTGTATATTCATTGTTTTAGTAATGCCACAAAAAGCAATGTATTTGCATATGCAGGTCACAAAGGAAAAGCCAACATTATGTGTCTAGGCAAATTTGAAGGTTTTGTCTGACACAGGTGTCTTCTTAGGTTGATATGACTGTAAAGGCCAAACCATTCAGTGACCCCTGGAAACCTGCTGGCCGAGTTTGGAAATGTATCATCCCAGAATAAAATTACCATTTTAAAAGTACCATTTGCTTTGTGCATGAAATATACACTTTTACGCACAAGTGGAGAATATGGCAAAGAATTACTCCTAAATATTTTTTTCCCATATCTCTTAGTGGAAAGGCTAATTCATCATTTCATATGCCAATTTCACTTTCACAGACAAATTTTCAGTGTCAGAACAAAATAATATGAGTTTTGATAAAGTTACAGGGTGCTGCCGTCATCTTGATTGTTTGTTCTGCAGTGAGCAGGAGGGTGTCTTAAGTCTTTTATTTGTCTTGAAGTTCTGATGACACTGGTCATGTTTAATATTAAGGCAAATTTTTAGTCTTGGCTCAAGCAAATACTGAAGTGGACATATTAATAAATCAACATTTGAGCTGAGCCCTTTCCTGCACCAAACAGGAAGCAGCAAAACAAACTATTGCACACACAAGGTCACTGTGGCCAAAAGATGTTTCTGGTACTCCACCTCAAGTTTCCCTTCTTGTAAATTTCCACTAAAAGCATTATGGGATGCTTAATCATCTAGTTGCAGTCTTGAAAATAATCTAGTTGCAGTCTTAAAAATAATGACCCTGCTAGAGTCTGCAAAATCATAGTCTGTGATTACAAACTAATGACAAAATGTGTTTTTAGGAGTCTTTTCAAAGTCTTCTCAAAGTCTTCTAGTGTATGGTTAATTTAAGGAGTGGGCTAAAGAGAGGGAGAAGGACTGGCAGAAACATGGGAGGAGTTCCTTCTCCCTTCTGCTGGCTCAGTTTGATCTTCTACTCAGGTTCGTCTACTCCTGCCGAGTTACCTGAACTTCCACCGGCCTGGTCCATCTGACTCTGAATACTCAGACTCAGAAATCTCATCAAAGCACCAGAACACAGTTAATAAGGTGAGTACACTCAGCTAGACAAGAAATGACTGACTACAAGTATCTTGCAATCCCAGGTCCTGAAACCAATGAAGACATTGACCTACAGAACCACTCCAGAACCCCAACTAGTAAGGTAGCCTGAGTGCTCTGGACACAGTGTTCAGACACAATGCGAGTTTATATTAAAGATAGCACCAGTCGACTCATCTCTTGTGCTACTCTAGTGCTGGTGCCCTGAACTGCTCCTATGCTGATCACTGAGGCTGCAAGCATCTCCTGCACCAGCTCTGTGATCCATTTACCAACCACTTGTCCTGTCTCCATCAGGTTTGCCCTCTAGGTCCCACTGATTTTCTCTAGCCACAGTAGGAGGGTGCAGGTGCGCCACAAGTGGGCTTTCAGAGCTACAGCTACAGCTGAACGCTTTATGTACATGTTCACCATCAGATTTACACATTACTATATAGAAATATATACTAGCAGTGATGCTGGCACCAACGGACACATGGAGGGCATCACTGGTCATTAAATGTCTCCAGTCGTGGCTGTTTGGTCACTCCGCACATGTCAGACAATTCATTGGTTCTCTCTCTTGAATCATTCGTATGGCTCATGATGTCAAACCCACCCACCAATTTTCATTCCTGTCAGCTGGTTCTTTCTGGGTGCAAATAATTTTAATGCTATGGCTGACTTAATTGTACTTTGTAAATATAAAACAAAATAATACATCTATACAAACATAAACTGTTAGACAGTTCTCTCACAACGTTTGGCACAAAGTGCTGAGCCATAACCCATTTTTTCTTTTGGTGAAGCTCCTTTAATACCCATTCATGATACCCTCACCTGTTGTCAACTCACCTGCTTATTGTGGAAAGTTTTAAAACGGTGTGACTTGAATATTTCATAAACTTTTCACTATTATTCAGGCTCTGTTGCCAATTTTTAAGTGTGTTGCAGGCAACAATAAAAATAAATAAATAAAAAAGTTAATATTGTAAAATAATACAATGATTGGTCAGCCACAACACTAAAAGACACTTATTTATTGCTCTGTAGTTGGTTAAATAAAGGTTTTAGAGAATGAACAATCACAGATTCTTGTTTTTGCAAAATGTCCTAGCCTTTCTGTTTGTAGCTACTCTTTATGAGGTCTCTTTTATGTTAAGCTCATGTTTAGTTGATTGTTGTTTTGTAGTTTATTTCCTGAAGTTGTTTTTGAATATGTATGAGTGCTTGTTTCATGAGCTGGGATTATTACACTGAGGCCAACACTCAGAGCAACGTCACACCAATCACTCCAGTAACTTACATCTCAGTGACTGTAATATGCAGAGTTCCCATTTCAGCAATGTTTGACCCCAGACTGATTTTTGAACGAAGAGCCAATAGAGGCCAGTCAGAGCAAAGAAAATTCATGTAAGTCTTAAATGCTGAGTAACAACAACAGCTTTTATTAAAACCAACATGAAATCAAACTTTACCCTTTTTAGCTTGTTCGTATGTGTCCCTAGTGATAATAAGCATAATCAGCATATCATGTTAATTAAAAGAGAATGTAGCCCTGTTTTTTTCCTAGAATTAATATTTTTATTTTCATGTCATTACTTTTTCCTGGCTCACCGTGCACATGCATGTGGGAAAAGATGATGTTAATGAATATTGTGTTCCACATCCCACTCCCACTAGCCCCACCATCATCCAGCAAAATGCTCAGCTGTCTAATAATTCTGTGTTGATCCTGTGTTTCCCTCAGAGATATCAGAGGTATCTCAGCAAAGATTAGTCTAATGGTCTTATGTAAAAATTTTGGCTTATGGTACATATACTCACACAAACATTGTAAGTTAACTTCAGGGAAAAATAAAAATGTTGAATATGATCATTTTACACTAGTAACTGTTCATGTTTTTAAAATATGAAACAGATCCTGATGCTAGTAATTAACAGAAAAAACACACTGCTAAGATTTGCAGATATTTTATTATGGTACTGGTATTATTTTATAACCTTAAAAATAAATCCCATCCATTGAGTTAGTGAGTTCCTATAAGACATTCAGTTTTCTTTACAAAAAGTAGAACCACTTGCCACAAATAGAGAAAAAGAACTACTCAGTAATAAAGGCTCTTCAAAAATAAGTTGACATTTACTATACTGGTCCTGCCTTAGCATATCATACCATCAGTTTAAATAGGCATGTCTATTTCTCTCATGTATAAACGTCCTGCTTTCGCTGCACAGATGATAAAGAATTCATACAACACACATTTAGAACTTCTATTCACAGTCTCCCCTTAAACGGCACAACATCTAATCTTGAGTTCCTCTAACAGGGACCATGGTAAAATGAACATATGGTAGATGTTAGTGAAGAGCATTTTAATATTTTAGTGAAACCAAATGAGAAATGTTTACTTGCGTTATATAAGTACTTACAAGCTACAGCTGTTATCCTTCACTGTTAATAGATACTGTATACACAAGTGAATTTTGTGTGCTATAAGAACCAATAACCAATCAAATTAAGATTAGTACATTAAAGTTCATGTTATGCAGCCCCTCGTGTCCATTAAGTAATTGAATGATATGATTACAGACATTGCAAATAAACCCATTAACACCTAAAAAGGTTCTTCTTTTTCTATGTTAGTTCTAATGATGATCCTTGCAGGGGAATGTGTTGTAGGTGACTATATTGTTATAATCACTGCGGTTTAGATGGCACATGTTCATGAGATGATGCTTTCACCGAGGGAAGACGTTCAGCCGCTTTGGCTCTCTCTGCCAAAAATCGATCAAACTCTGCCAACACAAAGGAGTATTTCTGGTTATATTACTGTTCAGTACTGTATAAAGAATTCAGAGGGTTCGTAAGTGTCTGGGAATAGGCTGGATCATTAGTGTTAAGTAAAAGGAGGTATGGGACAGGTTGGATGCAGACTGGTACAAATTCTGACAGGAAAGCAGATCTCCAGCCCCTGGGTCGATGACCAGTCTCTGGTGAGGGTGATGCTAAAAAATGGGAGCTCGGAGCCAAACAGATAAATAACATAAAGCAATAAAGCAAATAAAAAAGCAACTAACCAAGAATCTAAAAACTTGGTAGGGAAAAATAAAACAATAGTTCCAATTTGTTACAGTTTTAGTGTACATGTGACTTGATCATTTAATATGTGATAATAAATATAAATCTGATTTGTATTTGATTGTAGAGGGCTACAATCAGTACTGCTACTGTGGTTTTGCTTTTTTATAATTGATCTACTGACCATACCCACAATAAAGTACTGACAATAGCCACATTATATTCATAATGTAATTTATCACTTATTAATGTATGTATTTATAATGCTCTTCATATTATCATGTACTTAATACTGTTGGCAGCTATAATTGTTCTAATGCTGGTTTCTCTGATTTAAACGGATTTGAAAAGTAAGACTGATACCTTCACTGGTCACTCCCTCAGAATCTGCCAGGTCGTCATCCTGCACCACAGTAACAAGCAGAAAACAGTTTGTGTTGTTCCGACTCACAAAGAGACATTAGTGTAATCTAAAAACACATCTATAGCCGGGTCCCAAGTAGGAGCATGTACGCTCCTCCTCATTTCCTTTTGGAAAAAAACGTAGCATACCAAAGATAATTGCAGGCCAGAGCGTCTCCAACATTACAGTCTGACCTCACGAATGCTTTTTTGTCTGAATGAGTACAAAGTTTCCACAGACACATTTATAACCTTGTGGAAAGACTTCACAGGAGAGTGGAGGCTTTTATAGTCGCAAAGCATTATACATAATGTATGTATATGTAAATATGTAAATGCTTTAAGTTTTTTTAAGGTTACTGGTTATTAAAAATAGACTACACACTAGTTAATGAAGAAGTCTCTATTTTTACTACTATAAAGGTAAGACCCAGCAAGACACAGAGGAGACTGAATTCAGATTTGAATACTGAAATGTAAAAATTTTAGGTTTTGAAAATTACACCTATTCTTTATAAAATATAAAATATTTTCAATATCTGTACAATACAAAGCTGTTTCAAAGTAAATAATTATGGGGCAAACACTAAGTTCACTTTCAGTCCTGATATTGCAAAAAAACTGCAATCAGCTTTAAATATCATAACATCTCAGAAAACAAGTGTGAATAATTCTACATAAATAAAATATTTC
Organism: Prochilodus magdalenae; assembly: GCA_024036415.1. NCBI lineage: Eukaryota > Metazoa > Chordata > Actinopteri > Characiformes > Prochilodontidae > Prochilodus > Prochilodus magdalenae. The sequence goes on from JAMWET010005106.1 coordinate 24,972, forward strand.
ATTTACACTCACATCATCCACATCAAGCCATCGCTCAATGTCATCCATTACACCACTTTGATTGACAGGAATCTGCGGAATAAGGACAAATAATTAAGACTACCATTGTAAAGTAGGGATAATTAAGCACCCACCAGGAGAATTACACGCCTCAGGAGAATTACATAAGGCCCCTGAAAAGAAAAAGACACCAAGAATGTTCTGTTTAACATTGGACAATACAGCAGATTGCTGTCCAATTATTGTACCGGCAGAAGAGAAAACCCAATCAAAAACAGGAAAAGGCTATTATGCGATTAGCTTAGATGCAGATGTATGAGGAATTCACAGAGAACCACCACCTGCTACCTTCACCACTCACATTACAGCAGTAAATTGCAGTGCTGTTCAGCTCCTCTGAAGATTTTTAATTAAACTCATTAGGAGCGCATGGTACACAATACTGTGCAAATTCAGAGAACACCCTTCATTTCATTCATTTCCAGTCAGAATGGCTTCTTAATTTTTCGGCTTTAGAAGAAATTGGTTTTAGAGTACATTTAACAGAAAATTACCAGGAAGCCTCCACAAGCACAATCGCTTTATTGCAGCTTCCATTCTTCCCTGGGGACTTGTTGTGAGTTTATCAACAAAATCTGCTAAAAATATTTTTCAAAATGTTTTGTTCAGTCTTAGATTTTGGTTCTAGTTTCTTCTAATTTTTCAGGTAATCCCAAACACTTTCAGTGATGTTTAGGTTTGTACTCCTGATAGGCCAGTAAATTGTTCTGACAATGCCAGTAGTTTTCTTTGTTTGATTGGCAAATATTTATTTTTTCATTGACAGCTACACATAATTTCAGTCCCATAATGTCTGGCATGTCCTGCATGGTCGTTAGGAATCCCATTTTCTTATTATTTCATTTAACTCTTTCTCTTTTTTTATTGCAAGTGGATTATATTCGATCTAACATCCTCAGAAATATCTCCTGAAGACGAATAATTTGTACTTAACAGTCTTGCAACTGAATATATGAAGGGTGGTCTCTGAATTTGATCGGCTTTTTGCTGATAAATGGGAAAATGGAATTGTGTTATTTAGTGCTGTAATTTGCTCACTGCAATGCACTTCATATATAGACTACAGATTCAACTTGTTTTAAAAAACAAAAAAAAACCCATGCCCTTTTCCAGTGAATTATGGTTTATTGGCATTAGTATTAGCCATATGTGTTAACTCTTGGTTATTGTTCATGGGCCAGACATTCTGTATTGATGCATCCCTAAAACAAATCCATGACATGGTTAAAAAGATAGCACATAAATAACAACCCTGGAGAAGCAGACATGCAAACTCAGCCACTACAAAGCCACACCACAATACTAACTACCTCACCATCCAATCAGACCCACCATGCCCTTTTCCACCATCCAATAAAACTGTGGGGAGGTGCCAAGGGGGGTGGAATCTGGGTTGTCATCCTTCACACACACAGACATGCACAGACACTATTAGACACTGGACACTAAAGTTCTCTACATGACTAGAACAACTACAACTCACATATGCATGAAGACAACAGAATGCACATAGATGCTAAAGGTTTTACACTATGAAACTAGCATTACAAGCATTACAAGGCACATTAAAAGCATTACAAACTATTATTATGAGCATTACAAACTAGCATTACAAGCATTACAAACTAGCATTACAAGCATTACAAACTAGCATTACAAGCCTTACAAACTAGCATTACAAACTAGCATTACAAGCCTTACAAACTAGCATTACGATCATTACGAACTAGCATTACAAGGTGTAATGTTTATAAGGTCAGTTTCAAACACGTTTTCTTTAGCAGTTATTTATTTTGCACTACTTACAACTCCAGTATTCTGTAATCGAGTGTGTGCTGCAGCTAGTTCATCCAATACTGTAGAATTCCCTTCACTGTCTCTGAAATATACAAATACACAAACTTGATTATAATTACATGGTGTGTCTAACCCTATTGCATCATATAATTTCCAGCCATTACAATTCTTTAAGGTAAATTCTTTTTGTCAAACTGTCTCTTAGAATTTACCTTTAGTACAATAGTGAGAAGCAAGAATATTGGGCAGGCTTTTCATGAAACGTTTTGTGAATTTTGCAAATGCACTATAAAAGCTGGAGGAACACCTAAATATCACAACAATATTTTCTGCTTGGATAAGGTGGAAAAGTTAGTTTAGAAATAAAACTGAAATGTCTATTGTAGTGATGGAAACAGATTAAGTGATGGATATGATTAAGTGTTGATGTACAATGAACTAAAGTAATGTGTTTAGCACTACATCCTGTCAGAGCTGCTTGTCTCTTTGGGGTTTACAGGTGTCAGAGGGACAATGGTAAAGCAGTACAGTGATATTTAACAATGTAGTGTTTAACAATGTAATATTCAAAAGCTGGACTACAATTCTAAGACGCAGTCAGGGCTGTCAGCCAGACATTTCATGCATGTCATTTCAGTAGAGGAAGCCATCATTGTGGTGGGGGTCATCAATAACCTAATATCCAAATACTGCCTAAATACTAAAGACAACCTGAGATTCCTTTCTCCAGCAACCCGAGACAATGAACATGCTTTTGTTTCATTGTCGGAAATGTGCCAACCTGCTAAGCTAACTTTGTTTGATATAGATTGAAAAAAATTGTTTTTTAAAATAATGAAATTGACAGTAGCCCATAGTCTACTCCTACTGTAATGTACTATTGTACTTAGGCTGTGATGATTAAAATTTTGAACAACTTTTATGGAACAACTTTTTATGTTTCCTGGAAATCTACAGCACAGTAGAGCTTTAACAAGCTTGACCAAATAAAAAAAAATACAGAATGATGTAATGCCAGACATATTCAGCATATCAGAACTAGTATAGCACATGGACCAGACATAACAAGAAAACACATATTATAAAACTCTTTCGTTATACATTTATGAAAGCTGTAGACAATACATTTTATGACATTTACATCACCCAACTTGATAGCCATCATGATGGACCATTAATCATCTCAAACCTATATTAGACTAAAGCACAGTATGTCACAATATGGCACAGTATTTTACTTTCGTGCAATGTTTTCCATAATACATAAAAACGTCATTTATCGTGTTTACTCATCTTTTTTAAGTACCTTTAAAGCTCAGTGCCAACTCTTTATAGTGGCATAATTCAGTTGTTGACGGTTTCCTGTACTATAGATGAACTGAATGTTTAATTGGGCTTAAATCAGGATAGTATTAGAACAAGCTAAAATTTTGTCTTTTATTTCCTAAAAAACTTTTGGTGAAGTAATCTTTAGGTCTAACTGGGTTATCCAACCTGAACTACTTTATTCTCCTGACTTGAACATCTTTGGCCCCGAATCTGTGGGCAGATCTTAAAGCGTACTGGTCATAAAATGTTATGGTGGCCAAGAAGTGCATAACAAATTAACATTTCAGAAAACTTAATTGCAAATATAAAAACTAATTTCCAAACAAAAAAAATATATTCAAGAAAACAAAATACAAAAGCAAAAACAATTTGACAAGACATGTAACACTTTTACCAGCACCAAAACACTTTTGGCGAATTCTGACGGACAGCCCAGGTCTAACATAAGGGGAGTGTTTGTTGCGGACACTTGTCAATAAAACTGTTTTGAAGAAAGAGACAAACAGGTGACGCCTAAACCACTTGGAGTTGGAAATGTTAAGGAAAGTAAGTGGGCTGTAATGCTAGCTGTAGTGGCTAGCCAGCTAGCTAGCTTAAAATGTCTGAGAGCTACAGTCCACTTTTAACGTCCCACACAGCTTAGACGTCGCCTGTTTATCTCTTTCTTCCATCTGCTCTTTTAAAAACTCTAAAGACCTTCCACAGGAACAACAAAAGCGTGCCAGCTGGCTAAAATATGTGCCACAAAATGGACACAACATGCTTCAGCATTGTTACCATCCCAAACTCCACTCACTCCATCACCGCAAAACAGTTTAATTGACAAGCACTTCCTGGGTGTTAGATCTACCCTTTCCGTCAAAATTCCCAGTTTTTAAAAGTGTTTCATGTAAATTTGTTTTTATTTTTGTAATTTTGTTTTCTTAAATGTTTTTCACTTCTCAGCTACCGTAAAATACAGCTCTAAACTATTGCAAAGCTAGAAAGAGCTAGCGTTCTGAAAGAGAAATATGGGTGAAAAATCTTGAAACAAGAACAGAAAGATTCCTAACTGGCCACAAAAGCACTTGCAAGCCGTGATACATGCAAACAGCAGTATTAAATACCGACTTATTATGGTGTCTAAATGTTCAAATATGTAATTTGCATAAAACTGCATATACAAACATAGAAAAGTTTTTTGGAAATCTACCTATTTTGAAGACGCCCTGAGGAGTGCTGTTGTTTCTGTGTATGGTCTTCCACTTTTGTGCCTGCCGTGTAAAATGAGAGTTTAGCACACAAGCATCAAATTACATATCAAAGATCAGAACAAAATATCAGCACATACTTAGGCCAGCCATCTGACTGGAAAGTGAGCTGACTGTGTGGCTGATGGGCTCATGAATAGGGGTTGATTGCTCTGATTGGTTGTGCAGTTTAGAGGCAGACTTGAGGTCAATAAGGTTGCCATATGTTGGACCCTGATAATAAATTGAACAAAAGACAATTAACAATCTAAAATGGTGACCTAAACAAGTAAGAAACAAAAATATTACATTTGATCAGATTAAATGTCCTTACCGAATGTGCTGTGTTCTGTCTGTTGAGATGTCTTTGAAAACTGAGTATTAGAAAAACAGTTTGCCTGAATGTTTATTCATTTTAAACAGCATATAAGTCAAACAGAGAACATTAGTATATTCCACATGTTGCACTGAGAGTGTGAGAGTGAATGAGAAGGGTTTGGCTCTGGCTTCTAAACAACTTCTTAGCCATCCAGCACACACAAAAAGCCAGTGAACACAGCCTAATAGCCTAGTTTAGCAGGTTTTCCTTTTATTTAATTCAAAGCTGCTGTTGTCTTATTTGCAGATAAGTGACTATTCATATTTATTTATGTTATTACTTATGCTAAAATACTCAGCATTTAATAGTTACTAAACTTTAAAGTATCTCCTGGTTAAGTGACTGTTATGACATTTAACATGCTAACATGTCTCTTTCTGAATCAGAATATCTTGTGATCAAGGATGCTTTTATAGCAGAAGTTTAAAATGCAAATGTTCACTAAACGCCTGCCAGATGCACTTATCTGAACTAGCATTACTTGACCTCCCTACCCTGAGGGTACTTAGCTGGAGAGAGCGTAACAGCCGAGCTATGCTACATCCTCTTTTATACAGAGATCTAGGAGCTTTTTGAATCTGAAGGATGCATTTAGAAAAAATCAAAACTGCAAACTCCAATTTCTGTTAAATAAAATACTGCTATTATCTGCTAGCCTGGCACAAAAATAGGAACGGAGCAAAGCTATGACTACTGCAGCAAAGCATATCCATAAAGCGAGTATCGCACAAGGGTTTTCTGAATTTCTCTGGGATCAATAAAGTATCTATCTATCTATCTATCTATCTGAATGACGGCACCATCAACCACCCGCCCATGTGGCTTAACTATTCATTACTGACGCTCCAGAGCACGAAAATTAGTATTCGAGGAAGCTGTAGTTCTGTTCTATACCATTCTACTATATTTTATTCTGGGTAAATGTGAATTTAATGAATCTTTTTGTGTATTTTAGAGTATTTTAATTATCTTATCTGAGCAGGGACAAAAGATTACACAGAATTACAGCTTTGGTACAAATTTAGTTCTACTGAATTCTATTACACATTATCAATGTTACTTTATATACAGAATTACAAAGTTGATTTAAACATTACTATTTATGAAAGACATCTGTATAGTTTTGTTAAATATTTGAAGAATTCCTTGACTGAAATGCAACATATTTTACTGTATTTAATATTTTATTTTATTTTATCTGCTTTGAGTTATCTGCCTTGAGATTCAATTGAGATTTGATTAAAATATTATGAATTCTGGAAACGAATTCTATTATGTAATTCTCATGTTCTCATGTCAAGTCATTTTCAATCTTTAAACCAGATTTGTTTACCATTCTGAGCACACTTTATTTCATCATTTATATTTATAACTTGATAGTAGCTTATTAATTATGTAAAACCTCTGAGGTTGTACTGGACAAGCAAAAGGAATACATTATATACATTGGACTGAATGTGCACTGTTTAATAATTATGGAAACATTGATTCCAGATTTCAAACTGCAATTCCTGTATAACCATAAGAATTACATGGAATTCTGTCTAATACATATAACTTCAAAATTTCCTCCAATAATGTCAGTTCCTCAAAGTGGCTTCTTACCTGTGATATTGTTTAAAGGTTGTGTTCATGTCATCATTGGCAACCAGCAACTGCTCTACCAATGTCTCCTCGCTTACTCTGGGAATGAGGGCAACTACACGCTCCTGCGTTGCCTTAGACATGGAGTACAACTGCTACTGACGAGGACAAGAAAAAGGCTTAATCCATTTTTACTGGGTATTGAGATTAATTGCGACGTGATTATTGTCATGATTGTCAAGATCACTGCCATGAAATAGGCATGTGTGTATATATAAGCTACCATTTCTTGGATTATAATATGTGCCTTGCTTGGTGTTTTTGGGTGTATCTCTCACCTGCAGGAGCTGTGCGTCAGACTTCTGAATGCATCCAGGATCCACTTGAGTCATTAGGTCTGCCATTACTCTGAGGTTATTACGAACTACCTCCAGGTCAGCCCTCAGCTTCTTCACCTGCAACAAGAATCAACAACACCATAATATGCTGACCTACAACAATTTCCAATATTATTTTGTAGCTACTACTCAGTTAGCACCTTTCTGCCACTTCTTTGGTTTGTTCTGGCCCAGAATTTGGCTGAATAGCCCAGATTAAAAAGTGAGTAGAACTACTAAATGTGTGCCAAATCTGGTTCAATTACATTGTTGGTTCACAGCATTCATGGCAGAACTGTATGCTATTTATGCACCTAGTAGGCGTACTGTTAGACACTACTGCTTATCTATTTTCATGGGCAATTTGTTGTTCTTAGTCATCTTCTGGACGTTATTTTATGTTGTAGACAGTGGTTGCCAACATATATTTAGTAATAGTTGGGCCTCAGTCAGTAATTGTAAATATACAAGTGCCACTACGTTGTGGACGTACCCAATAAAATAGCCAGTGAGTACAGGAGCACAATAAACTGGCCATATATAAAAAACTTAATATATGTGTAATGTACATAATGTAATACCCATGTATAACATAATGTATGTGTAATGTACATAATGTAACATCCATACATAATGTAATATATGTGTAACATACATAATGTAATATCCATGTTTAACATAATGTATGTGTACATACATAATGTAATATCCATACATAATGTAATATATATGTAATGTACATAATGTAATATCCATACATAATGTAATATATATGTAATGTACATAATGTAATATCCATGTATAATGTAATATATATTTTTCTGAACTTATTGTTAAAGCTATGGCACAGAACCCCGGTAATATTACAGCATATGCTCAATGCCTTGCTGTCTGGAGGTTACCTGATCTGGAGATAAAGTGATGGGGCCTGTTGCATTCTGTTGGGTAGGAGTCTTTCGTGAGGACTGAGCTCGTGTAGGAGAGAGGGGGGTTTCACACACATTTACCGGGAACTCATGGTCATGAACCCGCTGATGAAGACAAATCATCATGTTAATGAATGAGGTGATGTACCAAACCTGGCATTAAACTGATCAGTGTTGTGTATATATCTTTTTGCTCACATGAAAGAGGTGTTATAATTAGAGGTCTGATATCTATTATTCAGATATCTATTGTTCAGCATTAGGTTTTTGGTTTTCAAAAAGTTAAAGATATTAACTGGGGCAGAGGAAGCATTTTGCCATATTTTTGTTATTTACAGAAATTGAAACAATGAAATATTGCAGACTACGTGTATAAATGTTAACTAAATGTAAAAACCAAGTATTCATTTACTATTTCAATCACTTTAGGTTTCATTAAAATGCTGCATATCTATTTGCCACAATTTTGTATATAACACATTTTAAAAGGAACAACAGCTGACATTTTTGTTTCTCTAATAAAAACAGTATAGCATTGATATTTATTTTATGTGTAAAGCTCACTCCCAAACATGTACCTCATAAAAGTGGTCTATAATGTGTTTTGGAACAAAATCCATTAATTACATTTCAGTAGCAAGCACAATTGTAGACTATGGACTACAGAAACAAAAAGGGTAGAGTTTAGTTTATAAAAGTGAAGATCCATTAGTGATCTATCCTAAACCAAGTATCCTATGTACCTTGATTGGTGTGTGTATTGGGGAGCAGTTATCCAGCTCAGTCATTGGAAACTCCAACCCTTTCCTTCTGAGATCTTCATATACAAAAACTACCCCTGTTAAATCTGGAGAACTGCGGAATGCATCAGCCCAGGCCTGCAGAGAAAGAGAGAGAGATACAGAGAGACATAGGGAAAAGGCATGTTAAGTACACACCCAGTACACACCCATCCACACAAAACTAACAACACTAGAGGCTAAGACAGTCAACATTCTTACACCTTTCTTTGCAAAAACAACAATGGCTACCTTTCCAGTTAGCTTCAATGACAACTGTTCCTCTTACCTGTATAATGCTCAGTACTCTGTCATGAAGGACTAGAGGAGGGTCATTTTTGGGTAAAATTGTTCGGACCAAAACCCCCTCTACAAATTCTCTGGTGGACACCAGGACATGGAACCTGTGGCCACAGTTCTTTACACAAGCCTCCAGAACCTGAGGCATCCACATAGAAATGAGTTATTAATAAGATAAAAGAACAACAATCTACACATTTCACAATACACAATGGTTACTATGATTGGTCAAAGCACAAAGACTTCAGTCAATCTGGTTATTGTTAGCATAAACATGCCATACATGTCCAATAAATGTAAATACAATATGTGACATTATTTCCTGTGTTTGTAATTGTAATATCATAGAGTATTTTAAACCAAGCCTAAGTAAGAAAGTTTGATATTACAAACACTTTTAAAGCATGAAATCTTACTGTAACTGAACTGTACTGCAGCCCCTGCACTGGAGAAAAATCATACTAGTACACATATTCTGAGGAAAAGAGACAGGGAGCTACTCACAGTCAAAGCAAACATGATCTCTTTAAAATTCCTATTCCCAACAATCCTCTTCTTTATTGCTCTGACAGCATCTTTAGGTCTGAAAAGAGAATAATAATACAGCAGTAAAATAAATGGCATATGTTAAGTGTTAACGTGGTGTGTGAATTTAGTAGTGCACCTCGTAGTACTTAACTGTTATAAACTGTCGTTTAAAAGTTTATAATAACTTTTCATTTGAATACTTTTTCTATTTTTAGACATGCACAGTCAGAATGGGCCAATACTGGAATCGGTATATCTTTGCTCCAAACATGAGATCAGTATTTAGTCAATTTATTATTTTATTATTATTATTTATAATGTAAATAATAAGGCAGGCAAGTGCACTTTTGCTGCATCTGTAAATTATGCAGCATAATTATGCATGACACGTCATGCTGCCTAGCCATTTTAAATAGGCTAATTTAACTAGGTTTTTATGATTTGAATGTCAGTTTGACATGTTGTTTACAGCAATAACGTTATTTAGTTTGGGACTTTTTTGATAGTAAGCACTACAAATGTACTAGAGTGTTTCAGATGTTGCCATCAGCCAATAAATCAAATCAGCATGCCTAGTTCTTTATTATTTATACCGTGATAAATTACAGAATGTACATTTAAATATAATAAACTACACACCAAAAGATTTTTGGTAACATTTTAGTGTAGGCTGCAGTTCATTAGGCTACATAACATTTACATAATCTCGTCATGACAACTAACATAAACTTTCATAAACGCATATGTCAGGTTGCTTTTGCCAATTTTGATCAAGTTGAGCTAAAGTAGTCTTTATGATAGACTGGATATATTGGAATAAGCATTCATAAACATTAATGTAGGGTTATGTCATGGCAAGACTATGTCAGTGTCATGAAGCCTTATAAACAGCACCCAAGAGAGTTATCAGGTATTTTTAAACAACAAGAATGTATTCTGCCATTCTCTGTTTACCAACATTACTGTCAGCTTTCTAGCACTGATGTCATACACTTTCTTGGAGAATCTTCTACAAGTCTGCTCATTATTCCAGATACAATCAACATTATTACAGTTTTGTAGCTTCTTAATGACTATCTGAAACCTGCTGGTTGAGATACTTTATCCCTATACAAACATGAAAAGAATGAGGCCTTGTACGGGATATAAACAACACTGCTGTTGTGATCTGACACATACCCTTCCTCTGTCTCATTGACGATGTCACAGATTTCCATGTTTAGACCCCAGTCCTCTGACTGTAGAGAGGAACTTGTTGCATATTCTAACAAGCACAAACACACAGACAGTTTGATTGAATATATCAAAGGTGAAGAATAATAAAAGAATGCATCACTTAACCACTAAGCTATATGACTACGGTAGCTATACAGTGCTAATAATAACCATATAACATCTTGAGGGGGTATGCTAACATGTAACATCCCCTACAGAATAATCCCCAAGCTCATCATCAGTAAGTAGCCTAGGCCTACTGAAATAGCTTTCAGCCAAGAGCATAAGTGAAAGCTCATTTTACAGGAGGTATCTTATCCACTTAGCACGTCTATTATGCCAGCATGATATCGCCTTACAACTCATGGCAGCAACGGCTATAACCTTGAAGAAATGCTGGGCTGTTTGATGACAAAATAATAACACAGAAGGATATGGCAGCTGTCACTTTGTGGTTTTAAAACCACAGAAAAGACAGTGAATAGATGCATGTGTAATTTAATGCAGGTTTCAGAATCGAGAGTCAGTTGAGGTTGTGCTTAGTTTTACACTGCAGAAAGAAGTTTTACACTGCTGCATTCTATGTACAGGGCTTCAGTCACTATTAGTAGTGGTTGTCATTTACTGGTCATGTGATTACAGTGGTTTTTCCCATAAAGAGCAAGGGCAGAGATCTGGGTTGGGCAGGCTTAGTTCTATATCACCAACTCCCGAACAAAAGGCTTAATGCAACTTTAGTTATCCAGCCGCTCAGGCTTTAAGCTCATGCCTACTCACGTACCCCGGTGGCTTTAACTCATACTTTGTTCATTAGGACTAGCACACACTCTGCCATTGCTTCGTGTGACTATCAGCTGCCTTGGCACACACGTTTATTCAGGCAAATTAAATGTTCCCCAGCTCAACTGAAAGGGAGGGGATGGCACTGGAATGTAGGTGAGGTGCGGAGCACTAAAAACTTGATTAGGATGTTGCCTACAAGTGTCTTACCAATGCTTTATGAATTATACAGGCCTTGCTTAAAAGACTGGGTACAATGTAGGTGGCTCTTCACCATTGTTGTTAGCAAAGTCCTTATAGACATGCTCACTAATGTTTACTACTTTACCTGCTAGGTCACATAGTGAACAACCTAGCAAAGAAACCTTGAGATGCAAAGCAAACAGGCCTATTCTCCACCCACCACTGTTTGACAGCTACAACGAACCCAACGCTTAACGCACCAACCAGAAGTCCCAGTTGAGGTTGTGCTTAGCAATCTTACCAATGCTTTATGAATAATGCAGGCCTTGCTTAAAGGACTGGGTACAATATAGGTGGCTTTACACTTAACACGGTAAAAGCATTCTGGAATTGGTGTTTTCACCAATTCCTTGCATATTGCAATGGCTATGTTGTGAAGGAAGTCATCTGGAGTTGTTTGGTGTGAAATCAAATAAGATTTGTCCACTGTGGTGATATGAGCCAGACTAGGTCAGACTGCATGATATCGGACAAAACTGACATTACATTTCTTTTCCAGGAGATAAATGTTTAGGAGTTTTCACCAGATAAGCTGAACATCAATATTTAAGAATACCTTATTCATTGTAGTATGATTGGGGCGAAATAAAATAAAAATCAAACAAGCAAGTGGAGCACTGTGACTACTTTGTACCCAAGCCCTGTGTACCCAAGAAGCCTTAAATCAGTTTAATGAATCTTTTTTTTTCTTTAGTATCAAACAGCAAAAAAAGCTGCACGCATACAATGCGAGTATTACACATGCGCACATTGCGGTTACTGTGCAGCCCTAATACACATCCAAAGTGTTTAAGCTACTGCAAAAGAAAGTACTAGATTGAATGGTTACAAATAAGTTTTCTGACGCCTAAGACATTGTTTAATAAAAGTATTGATATAAGCTTTTGAGCTAAGGTCTACTTTTTTATTCATTAATTTGATGGTGGATGGCCACATGCAGGGTGTTGTAAGGCAAAATAGTCCCCGGAGAAAACACTTCTTTTTAAAAAAAAAAGCCCAATCAAAAACATGCATGAAGCGTTGCTGGCTGTTTTGGACAGTAAATAAACTGGCTCTTCTTGTAGACATTGTGCGCCTTAGTTCTCATTGCAATGAAAGTTTGAGCTGGTAGAACTGGAAGGTTTCCCTACATCAAACCACTCTGACTCTGTTTAGTCTGCAGGAGTGAATTATGTGGCAAACACACACAGAATTTCCCACATTAGTAGAAGTTCCATAGTCAGAATCCCATGACAGGTATTTCACACTGAATACACTCAGCAGCTAGGTCACATAGTGAACAACCTAGCAAAGAAACCTTGAGATGCACAGCAAACAGGCCCATTCCCCACCCACCACTGTTTGACAGCTACAACGAACCCAACGCTTAACGCACCAACCAGAAGTCCCACTCGAAGGCTCCGACCCCGCCTCCTCGGCTGGATTGTACTGATGCGCTGTCAATCTGGAATTAATCCATTACTCTGCTGTCAATCTTAACCAGTAAATTATACAGCGAATTTTAACGTAGTCGCCAAACTACTGACACGACGACGTACACAATGGATCTGGAGTGAATGAACTTCAGGTTGTTACTTCCCAGCCTATCCCAGCCTGTAAACACGGTCTAGTGTCGAATGCAACAGGCTCGAAGTGCTGAACTCCGCGCCCCGTTCAAACTGCTGCACTCACCTATTCGCTGCCCTGCTGGGGTCGAGAAAGGGTTTCCTATTAAGAACTCCATCTTTTCTGTGGGTTAAATATCCCTGTCCTTGGACTCCCGCCTCCCGGCCCGGCACTGCTCTTTCTCTGTGAAGCTGTGGAGGAGCTTTACACCCGGTGATGGGCGAACTGGAAACTCCGGGAGGTGACGTCATCTTTTAAAGGAGAATCGCCAAACGATTGAACAAAGCTGTTCATTAAACATTTCCAAAAAGATGCCTTTCTTCTTCACTGGTCAGTAGCATAACTATGTTCAGCTTAGCCTAGCTTCATATTAATACTTACTGGGGAGCAAAAATACATAGTCGATCTGTCCAAAAGTTTGCAGACACCTGCTCCTCACACAGTAGGCCTACTCCTGAATTAAAGGAGTAAGTTGTCTGCAGCAACTGCCTCTACTTTTTACATTTCTATGGGAGTCTGTTTGGATTTAGGTCAGCAACTGATGTTGGAAATGACCTGGACTACAGCCGACAGGATAGTTCTCAACACATAACAGCTCGTCCCAAAGGTGCCGATCATGGTTTTGCATTGCTGGTCACCAGCAAAACCAGTATATGTTGAGTTTTGATGCTGGCACATTGACCAGCAGCAGTACAGGTTGATAAGCTGATCATCACCAAGTCTAAATGGAATGGGCGCTGAACCTGCAAATGTCTTCTGAGTTATCATATGTAATGTAGGCATTGGTCAAATAGTTATACATCTGAAAGGAATAGGTTTTCTCTGGGGACTATATTGCCTTAGAACACACTACATGTAGCCCTCCACCATGAATGCATTAAAATAGTTTTAGGCCAAAACCTGGTTTCAAAACTACTATCTAAACTTCATGTATGAACTCTGAGGTAGCTCTTAGACAGATTCAACTCTGGTTCCTATTGCCACCACATTTGTGACTGCCTGTAAGGTTAAAAAAGGTGGAGTAACAGGAGATACATATACCACCCCCCTCAAGAAAAGCAAAATGTGTTTGGTCATTTCAAGCACATAGTTCTAATCCATGTACAAGACACACTGCACATAGATCCCTGCCAGTGAGTCACATGAGAAGGTCCTTCAGGTCTTCTGACTGGTATGACTGTATGAATGTAAGACGCATAACAGAAGCTAACTATTCCTGTCTGAATGGCTTATATATGTATTATATGGTTTTCCTAATTTTTTCGCTGTTTGCTAGATATGAATTAACATTCCGATTGGTCAATGATTAATGCAAGCCCCTGCAGATGATATTAGGTTTCTACATGAGGTCGTCTTCTTGCAATATGCTAAAGCTCCACTTGAAGGCGCTCTTGTCCTGGCTGGTGAATTGTTCAGTGTATTTGAGCACGGCTCCCACAACACAAGCTGTCTGTTTGCCACTAACTGGCCATCAGAACATGAGTCATTTGTCTGTTTTTACATCTTCTATTCTTTTGAACTGTAGTTAGCCTGCAGGCCTGATATCACTCATTAAAACACGGCATGCTATTTGAGGCAGGCAGGCGACAGGGCTGTTGAAAGAAATCTCTGTTAAAAGACAAGAAGAGCTACAAGCATAAAAACAAAGGTTCCTAACTTGCTGTTGGCTTGCTATGATATACTTCCAGTACAAAATGACATAAAGCTGACCATTTGTGGATCATATTTTCGGAATTTCGGTTAATCAAGCCGTTAAAATATAAACAGAATCATTCAGAGTGGTTCAATACAAAATGCTCCAAATGCATAGAAACCAGACATCTAAGGAGTTTACCTTTATGAGCTACCTCCCAGAAACACATTACCTGAAACTGGTTATGAATGCGTGGCCTGGTGTCTAAGATATTGCTTTACCATTGTTAATGAATAAATATATAATGGTGAAAAGGTATGTACAGGGTGCTGTAAGGCTAAATATTACCAAATAAAGGCATATTAGTTCAGATGTACCACTATTTCATAATTATTGTCATTACATATTCAACAAAGTAAGATTGTTATTATCTTTTGGCAATATAGAAGGGTAAACCCATAGCATGGCTGTGAACAAGGCTCAGGTTTTTCCATGGGGGCCCCTTGTAGGATTTAAGAGCCATGCAAGAGGCCTGTGTTAAGACTAGATATTAGGCTAAGCAGAACTTTTCATAAAATTACTATATACAATCATATAATAAACATAAATTAATTTCCTTGACAATGGGCTAGCTAGTATATGCAGTATTTACTGTTGAGTTGCTAAAATAAGCAAGGCTTCCTTGAAATTGGTGCTGTCTGAATGGCATGTGTTGCTCCAAAACCTGTATTTAACATATAGCATTAATGGTGCCCAATTAGATGTAGAAGTCACCACTGCCATGTGCACTAGTGCACCCCATACAAACACTGTTCTTGAATTGAACGCACTGTTTGCATGTGTAAAAAGTGGCTGTCTTTAACAAAATGGTGACTCCACCTCTGTGGGATGGTCTTTTCATACCCAAATGTGTTACTGAATGTTGTCAACCTAGTTAGTGATGAGATGTTCCACCAGTTGCCTTTTTAGCATTGCACAATTCTGTTTTTATTTGCATTTTGTACAACATCAGCTTTTTAAAAAAAACAGGTTCGAAGTTGCATAGGGTCCCGAATGGATCAGCACCAGCCCTGCGTGTGGGTTTACTGGTCATTTAGGTAAATAAAGTGCATATAGTTGTTCTGTAGATGAAGTGAGTCCTGTAAAGAAACCACCTCTGGTTTAGAAACTGAGTTGCTTTTTCCACAATGTGCAATTACATATCACACAGACATTGTAAAACCTTTAAAGGGGTTCCTCACACAGTACAAAACACAGAACCATCTTTGGAAATGTTCTTTTGCAGCAACACTCTAAAGAACTCTAAGCTATAACATAGTAGTAACCATTGACTTAATATGGAAGAGTCATAATGTTAAAACACAGATCTCATGACATTCATTTTTGTGGTGTAGCATACATCTTTTTGAGGTGGAATGCCACTGCTCCACTGCCAGACCCCATACTGCAGCTTAAAGTAGTTGTCATTCCTGTATTGGCTTGTTCCTTCACATTGTAGAGTCCGTTGAAAAGACGACAGGATTTCTAGGCTGTATCAGGTATTTGTTTTAATTAGCTGTGAACACCTGTGAACTCTTCAAAGCTTCCCTCCATCTCCTATTAGCTGAGAGATGCAGGAGAACATCCTCCTGTAATTGACTCGTAATGCAGTTTTACTTTCACAGTGGCCAGGAGTGAGTCAGAATGAGTCATATCCCCTGCGTATGTGAGTATGTGTGGGTGAGAGAGAGAGAGAGAGAGAGAGAGAGAGAGGGAAAGGGAGAGAGAGACAGCTTGAAAATGACACTGGAATTTCATATTAAGAGTAAGATGCGTATTTAAAGCTAGAAAAATTACAAATCTGACAAATATCATTTAATTATTTATTTAGTAATTTATTATTCAAACAGAAGTTGTCATAGGACATATACAGTATATGTTTTTTTTGGGGGGGGGCAATATTTCCTCAGGATCTGAAATCAAATTACACTCAAGATTTTAATTAATGTTTACATATTAGATTCAATCGAGTTACATCTTCTTATCCCTTTATGAAGGAAAAAACTGAAAGATATGTCACTGTAGTCTCTTCTAGACAACAGTGAGGTCAGAGGAAAAGACGTAGGAGTCTTTTGCATCCTCACATGTGCATCTTCCTGAGTTTCAGTAGAGATCTTCATAAGGTCAAACATTGTGCTCAGATTTGCTAAGGCACCAAGGCTGACTTTACACTGTGAAGTATAGTGGCTTAAACCCATATGTAAAACATAATGTAAAACACCCTGCAACTCATTTGAAATTCAGCTAAAATAGTTATTTCCTTCAGCAGCCAATTAAAAGGCAAGGAGTGTGCCATGTGATTAAGTTGAACAGCTCGTGATGCTCTGTAATTTTACACAGAACTCTGATTCATCTGGGGTCCAAAGGGAAGATCCCAGGGGGAGACAGAGATGCGGTACACGGTGAACTTCTGCTTTTATGACTGGAGGCCAGGAGCGCTCAGTCCTCATCCTACCGAGCATTTCCCAGTCAAGATGAAGAGCTTTCTCGGTTTCAGTGCTGTGAGTGGCTGATATTATTTTTATCTGGGTCAGATGGATTTCATGTCTCCTTTTAATCTATTGCTATTTGTCCTCAAGAATTTTGGGAAAATCAGCACCATTAAATCTCCTGAGCCATAAAAGAGCAGCATTTGAGCAACTTGAGCAAGTTTTCATTCAGTTAAACTGTAAGGGCCATACTTAGCTACCAAATAATTTATGGTAATTACTCTGGTAGTTCACTGCTGTTAAATGGTTATCCTGTGTTCACACTAGCAGGGCATAGGCCATAGTTGCTAATGTCCTAAGGAAGTAAGCAAGCTGTAGCAGTGATTTAGCAATAAGTGACAAGCTGCAAATGGCCTTCCCAAAATAATGCAGCTGAACAGCATGATGAGGTGGCAATCTACAGGCATGTGCAAGAGCACCCCCAGTCAATTTACAGTCTTGATTTTCTACTTGAAAAAAGTTAACACATACTCTCGCCAGTGGTGAGAACCACATAAACCACATAAATATATATAAGTAACAAGTTACAGTTCATGTTTTAAACAAAACAGCAATAGAAACTGTATTTAGTTCACAGCTTCTGTATGCTCTTGTCAGATTTCTTTCCAGTGTTGGTGATGAGAACCCTGGGTCACAATGTCTACAACACAACTACAGCCACTTTATATCCTGTCTAAAACAATCAATAAACCTACATATGTCTCCTGGGTTTTTATGTGTACTGTTGACAATAGGAAAATAGAAACCATAACTTAAACCATAAAAAGTAATGTGCACACATGTGTACCCACTGTTGAGCTTCTGGTCAGTATACAGCTGGAGGCTAAAACAGGCTTTGTTAGTCTATTTTTGTAAACAGTTGGCAGAACTTATATGTGAATCCACTGTGGTCAGCGAATCCACTGAAATGTCACAGACATTGCATCATCAGCATGAGTTTAATGAGACAACATTTTAGCATTCACAGAGAGACACTGAACATATCTCACAATCTGGAGCTGCGTGCATCTTATCTTCCTGTTCGTTTTACTGTTGTGTGGAAGGGAGTGGGTCAACAACAAGAAAGCTACAGGAAGCTTTAAAGGGCCTCTAATCTCGATTCTTCTTGTATTGTACCTTTTCCCTGTGTGTTTTTCCATATGAATTTTGTAACATTTTTAAACAGTTGTTAAAAACAATTAAACAGGCTGTGTTTTTTGCTGTACCCTTGGGGCAGGTATATGTAAATGACCTCTGTTTGCGTTAGCTGCCCTTTTTGTAACTTTTGAATGGTCATTTATTAAACTTAACAATGTTTACACAGTACATCCGACCAGTGTGCTTTGAAAAGGAAATGTGTTACTCAGACTTCAGTAGTATGAAGGGCTCAATCACTGAAAGCATCATAGAGTTGGGAAGTAACTACACAGTTGTATGCAAAAGTTTGAACCCCCTTCTTAACATCATGAACATTTCGGTGATGAAATGAAGTCATAATTAAATATGCTTCTCCACAATGTTTGTTTTTAAATGTGGCATAACTTTTGCACAGTAGGCCTGTCCTGTGCAGCCCCACCCAAATATGTCAAATTCAGCAAACAAAATGTAAATGTTCAGGTAAATGGGTTTTAAAAATGAACAATTACAGGCTACGGTCAATGGTTGTTTTGTTATTCCACTTTTATCACATTAATTAATGATCAGGACCCCCACAGGACCACCACAGAGAAGTGCTGCTGTGGTGTTTAAACACCTCAGAGAATCGCCCACCAACCAAAACTATCCAGCCAACTGTAGGCAGCATCCTGTGACCACTGAGGAAGAACTAGAACTGTGAGACAGATGAGCTATCGTCTCTGACTTTACAGCTTCAAGGTGAACCAAAAAGGTAGAACCAAAACTCCAGCTGCACTACTGTGTCTGATCCACTCGTACCAGCAAAACATACACAAACACACTACCACCAAGTTAGTGTCACTGCAGTGCTGAACGACCCACCACCCAAACAAACAAACAAAGAGGTGATCCTGTGGAGGTCCTGACCACCGATGAATTGGGTAAAGGTGGGAAAGCAAAGTATGCATAGAAACAGATGGACTACAGTCTGTGATCTAAGTACAAAGTGCCTGTATACGGTAAGGGGAGCTGCTCAAATGAACAATAAATGCCAATACAAGGTATGTGTACCTTATAAGTCCTCCGTGAGGGTGTATAGGATGATTAAATGAAAACCCGTTATGGCTTTAATAAGCTAGTTATTTTCCTGTAAATACAGCAATAATAATGCTTTGGTTACAGTTTGCATTTTTACAGGAAATCAGTAAACTGTATTAGAAGACTGGCACAGCTGGAAACATGAGTTCCATTCAGATGCTGACTTGTGTTTTTCACTATTAGTCTGCCTCAGCCTCACGTCACAAGCCCCTTTTGCGTGACATGTTGCTAGGGAACAACGCTCAAAAGCAGTCTTTCGCGCGTGTCCTTGAACCACGCTGCGTCTCTCCATGGATGCTTCTGTGATCGGCCGTACAAATCCCTTAGCTGTCAAGCGCTCCCCACTGAGATGTCCAAACCATCTCCCTTTCTCCTGCCTCCCTCACACAGCTATTTCACTGCACTCTTACTTTCACTGGTGGAAAACAGCACAGCCATTTATATGAGCTCCATGAGACGAGCAGTAACGGGTTTAACAAGCCTGGTTTGGTTGAAAAACCTTTACATACATGAAGTTCCATACGCTCATCTCCAGTTGTGTAAACCATGTTTGCAGTGGGAAGGTGAAGAGGACTGACTCCTGGGGTGTTATCATCTCGGCACAAGAAGCTGTATATTGTCGCCAGTGTTCACAAGACAAAACTGACCAGCTTCAATTAATACAGCCCTGCTAATGTGTCCTTGTTAAACCCAACACAGTTCGCTGATTATCTACAATTTGGCCAGCAAATTAAACAAGGAAAGGTGTCTTCAGTGAACCGTACAATGACTCATTTGCAATTGGCTGTATCCCTGACAACCTTCTGAGAAATTGCAAAGAAAAATGTGAAGCCTTCACACGTCACAGCCTAGGTGGGCACGTTACCAGGAGGAATGTCTGCAATGATGCTGCTTGTTGACATCTAGGGTATTCCCACACTGAAATTCTTTTCATGAAATGTTTGGTTTCCAGAAAAATCTAACGGTGGCATGTATTCAAAATGTCTGTAGCTGTACATGATGAGTAGAACATCATTTTCAGAAAAGAAGTGATGTTTATGATGGAGATGAAGAATGTAGCCATCGAAGCCCTAACATAGCCATCTCCCATAGAGGCTCAACAGGATTAAGATATGGTAACTGGACAGTACCTGTCCAGTATGGCATATGATTTACACCAACACTCCAATGACCATTCGCACCTTGTGGAAGGGGGCAATATCATCATGGAAGTATTTGCACTTCTTATGTTGCTCCACTCATTTGTTCAGATTTTTTCATTAGCGTTTTTAACCTATTAAGAAGAGAGTTCAAAACACATTTCAGACTTTGAACTAACCTGGACTAACATCAGTTTGCTGCGAGTGACCGTGTATCTTAATTATTTTTATTCTATTACAAGAAAAAATTAAACATTCCATTCACTACTAAACTTTCACGACACCTGGTTTGGTAGCAAACAAAAATTCCTGACCAGCAAACACAGCTTTAAACAGCCATGCACACATAACATCATAATATTTAACTACACAGTCGGGTCACTTTATTAACATCCAGAGTAAACGCCATGTGCAGAACGGACAGAAGCTGAACCGACTGAGAGTGACTGAGTGTTGTCACAGGTATCTGGAGCCATGTTGACTGCAGTGCATCCCACAGCTGGAAGGTAAGTGGGGGAGGATCCATTGAGCGAACACAATCATCATGGTGGTCCCACAGATACTCAGGTCCCACAGATACTCCGTCTGGGGAATTAAGGAGGACTTAGGCTACATTTCTAGCTGCGTGACATGTCGCTTCATCTTGCTGTAAGATACCTCTTCCCCAGAGAAGACAATCAGTATATAGCACCCCGGTTACCCATGAGGCATGTGTATGCAGATAGCCTATCCCACACTTTATTTAGCCATCAAGCCAGCTCACGGCAAGTGACCTTATCCATGAGCTACACTCTGCTGCCACCAAAAGTAGGAAATGGTCATAATAATGTGACTCGACTGTGTAAAAACAATAGGTGCACATATATATGTTTTGGATTATAGGTCTTAGTAGTGGAAGTTCCTAACATTGCACACTGTTTCTTTAGACTTTGGGACACACTTACTTCAAAACAATGGAATCAAGCTGCTTACCAGGAATGCAGGGACAGGGATGCACTCTTACTTCCTGCTCTAAAACACAGCTTGAGGCTTAAATAAGGCTCAAATTAAAATTAATTAAAATTTGATAAAGATTGAAAGATTTCATTTAAAAATTGATAAAGAAATTAAGCATTATTTAAAAAAATAACTAATTTATTGTCTATCACAGTCTCCTACCAATAGAAAGCAGCCTATAAATTATGAATATATATATATATATATATATATATATGTATATATATATATATATATATATATATATATATATATATATATATATATATATATATATATATATGTATATATATACAGATGGCTCATTATTATTACAATTAATTTCTTGGAATCAAATAGATCATGACATATTCCTTGCAACATTGTTATTTTAAACAGGAAGATTTTTC
This sequence comes from Prochilodus magdalenae, assembly GCA_024036415.1. Lineage (NCBI taxonomy): Eukaryota > Metazoa > Chordata > Actinopteri > Characiformes > Prochilodontidae > Prochilodus > Prochilodus magdalenae. The sequence continues at coordinate 46,981 of JAMWET010005106.1, forward strand.
TTTTTATTATGGGATTTTTTTTTATTATCAGTTTGAACTATTTTGGTATAATGGTATGTGTCTCTTAGGTTAGTGCCTCAGTCATGTCTAAGCAAAGGACAGGTAAAAATAAGTGGGTGCATGTTCTGTGTATACTGACTTTTGAAATGAAAACTCATAGCATATTCACATTTAATCCACATTAACTCATGTATTTCAAGATTATCAATCTTAGCTAAGAATATAGCATGTTTATTCTTTGTGTTTCTAGAGATGAGCTTTATGCTAGGTTTAAGCCTTCATATAAATATGAAGTCCATTTGTTTAATGTAAATACTTCAATAGTTGGATGTTGCGTTGCATTTTCAGGGCAGTGCAGACTTTTCTCCACCTGTCTGTGCATCACAATGAATCCCCCACTCTCCCCATGAGTCATCGGGTTGTGCAGTGCAGCAGCACAGAGCAGAACGACCAACACACTGTAAAAAAGGGGGAGTAAAACAGCTGGTTTGGCCGTTTGTCCATTTGACAGCTGCCACTGAGTCTGTGCAGCTTAGCTATTCATTGCTTAGCTATTCACTCCAAGTGACAGTGTCAATGTTAGCAGCATGTGCACTTTCAATCACTTCCAATTTCTTAATATGTATGAAAGGGAACTAACTAACTACATTCAGTAGCCAGGCATTTACCCAGCTTAGGTCCATTCTGTGACCTTGAATAATCAAATTAGTTCAAACTGCTGTCCCATAGTACAATCAATCAATCAATCAATGAATCAATCTTAGATATTTACAAGGATTATGTTATGATTTATTTGACTCAAAGGCATTAATTAAGACAGTAATAAACTAAATATATACAAAATCATAATTTATGGGGAAGGTGGCTAACCCAAACCCTCTAACTGTCAACTGGAGAAAATAACACTTAATTGTTTTCTGTAATATTTAATATGTAAAAATGTGAAAAATAAACTTTCTTCAAAAATGCTGAATACTGAAGTACACCTGTGAAGCCTTATTTTATCCACACCCCTTCATTTTAGAACAGGGAGAATTCCCTGTTTTTCATGGCCACATGGTGAGCAGTTACATCACAAAGCAGGAGGACTGAAGGTAAGTCAGGTAAAAGCCAGAAATGACTTTTCAACTGTGATTTTTAACCAGTTTGGTAGAACTGATTCATATAGGCCTGAATAGAGGTAATTAGTAAAACTAATTCAAAGGCTGCTCTACAACAACAACACCATACAAGACTTAATGTTCATTCAAGTCTTTATTTTCTGAAAAAAAGTCATCTTTATTTAGCACTCATATGACCACCAGTAGTGTCAGACTTCACAAACTGAACTAATTAAGACAGACCATTCTTCTCTTGGTTCGCATTAAACGCTGTTCTGTAGTTTCATATGCAGTAGATTTCACATCTAAACAGTTTTGCAGCAGAAAGACAGTACACAATACCGGCAAAAGCCACAGTGAATGAGTGGATCTGGACACCCAGTGGGAAAGCAAAGGCTTAATATACAGGTATTTATCATTTAGAAACATCTGCCTACTGGTGGCAGCTTTAGGATGAACCAATTCTTCAGTGCCAACAAATCTATTCTTTCATAGCAACTGCTGTAAAATTGGACAAAATGTATGAAAAAAGCCTCATTTAACCAAGAGAGCCACTGCGAAGCAAACACAGCTCCATTTTGTCTATTGTTGCTCATGCTTACAACATCACAGTGTTGAAATGTAATTTCTCAGAATGTTGTTGCAATGTGGACAAGATGTGATCACAACCTCCTAGAAACCTTCATTAGTTCCATCAAGTTACCAATAAGTACTCACAATTCCAGCGTAAATTAATAATGCTGTGACAACATTGTTCAGACAATGTAAACAGCAGCAAATGTTGTGGCACATACATGGTGTATATATATATATATATATATATATATATATATATATATATATATATATATATATATATATGTATACACGTGTATTTATGAAGCATATATTTGCATTTGTGTTTCTTATTATATTTTATCATTTGTATATACTTTTAACTAAGATACCTAAATATACATCAACTGAATAAATGGGACTGACTTTTGTATTTTACATTGCACTATACCTTAATTGCATACATACACTACAATCAATTAACCATATATCAAATATAAATACATCTACATACCACATCTATGGTATATTTCTATGTGTTACAGTATATTTGGTTAATATGGCAATATATGCTGAAACATTTAAAATATACTGTATAAAAATATATGCTTTTTTCATATGGGCATCTGTGACTTTGAACAGAACAATGAAAGCAAATTTTGGAAACCCCAAACCTGTAAACAGAATTGGTTTTAAAATGAGAGTTGTGCGTGATTAATATTGTTGTAGACAGTGGTGAAACATGACTATTAGAATTATGCCTTCAATATGGGCATTTTCAATAAATGCTGAAACTTAATCAAAACATGAAAAAAACAAAGCACCTCAATGATAATGCTATTTTTTGCTAATGCTCCTACAAGGTTGGAGTAGTAGCAAGTTGTATGAACACCTCAGATTAAATGCGGACATCTGAAGCTTCTAAAAGACATCCCATATTTTACTTGAACATTATGACCTACAAGTCACCATATTGGTTAAACCTGTAGAAGATTCACAGTGGCACAGTGGAGAGGCCGGTTATCCTGACGCCTATTCTGTTTTCTATTTCTACTCATTGATTAGACATATTCACTTAGATATCTAGAACTCCTAGAAGGCCTTTCACAAAATTGGTTTCACCTATTGGAAATCAAAACATGACTGGCTAATTCCTTTGTCAATTCGTAATTATGGTAATGATTAATTTGAATTCAGCACTCTTAACGAAAAGAGAGCTCACTTAGATATATCTACCTATATGCCACAAAGAGAAACAATTCCTGAATTGACATTTTTTTTGCTGGATCTAACACGTTATATGATAAAAGTAGCAATTATATATTTGTAATGTTTAGCACAGAATAATTGATTTTAGGTTCCCGAAATCAGTAGATCTTCCCTGTAAGTTGTAAGTTTCCCTCTGCTTTTAGAGATGTAGAACTAACACGTCATTTGTAATAAGTCAGTAAAAATGTGTTACACTACTTCATTAGTAATTTACATTTTACATTGTACTGGGTTACCCACAACACTTGATTTTGAGGTATGGTTTGAATCTCTGTCCTGCTGGAACATTCAGCCAAGTTTAATAAGGCAGTCAGGACGTCATATCAGTAAAGAGTGAAGAGTCCTTGGTGCCATGTATACATACAAGCTGCCCATGGCTTCTTTAAGAAAAAAGCGCCACAGCATCACACATCCAGTAACAAACTTCACACTGGGGATTTGGGAGGCATGTTCATTTTTGTGTCTAAACCAAGCAAATTTCTGGTGCTTTGTTTTGGTCTCATGTGACCATAAAGGACTACTGACATTTCCAGTAACAGTAAGCTCCTGACAAACTGTAGGCTCCTGAATTTGTAGGAGGACAGCAGAGGCTTTCTTCTGGCAATTCTCCCTAAATGTGGTCATGTAAGTGGTGTCGAATTTTTTTGACCACTGGAACCTTCCTCCTGACTGTGCATCGGGTCAATGTAGATATACATTCCCTTCCAGCAGATTTGTATTAGCTCCATTTGCTTCAAACTCCTTACTCATTGCCTTGATATTGGAAGGTAGCTGCATTCTTGCAGTCATTTCCCTGGAACGCAACAACCTAGTGACATACGTTACTGTTGTATATGAGAATCTGAATTGTGATTTAATTCAAATTTAGAGAGGGAGATACTATTGGGAGAGTATGTGAAGTGCTAATAAAAACAGAAAGGAGTGAACAGCAAATTGTATTTGGCCGGTTCTAAAATAAAAATAGTTGAAAAAATATATATATCATATATAACATCTTATGAATGAAAACAATGTTTACTATGGGCTCCAGGGGAATTTTATTTCGATAAAATTCTCCAACCTCGCAACAGTTGCTCTGATAGAAAGCATTTGTGGGTAGAACTGGTCAGTTTTAATAACAACAAAAACCAAAGTGAAAATCAATTCTTTAGCATCTCGGCACTCTGCATTAAAATCAGGGGAACATCATTAACGTTCATTCTGCATTCCAGTAGGACTTTACACCATCACATAGAAAGCACAAGAGAAAGCATGACATAACTATGACGTTAAATTTCCCAGTACATCTGATCGGATGTAATCTCTTTCTTCTTCCTCCACCACTTCCTGTTCCACCACTCTCTCCCTCTTTTTCACCCTGGCTGTTATGTGTCAGGCCCAAGGACATAGTCATAGTTCTAGCTAAGTTTAAAAAAGGCAATGATGTTTCTATATTCAATGATTCAACTTGTAAGTGGGTCTTTGAACATAGTAAAGATACCAGAGTTGGCTTAGCACTGACAAACAAGCTGATGCGACTTTTACGTTTGGCTTTTACTGTTTAACATAAAAGCAACTGCTTAGTCAAAAGTCTTGGAACTGCTCTTAGGATTGCTTCATTTTGGCCTATAACACTTCCTAATAGGAGAAATACAGACAAATACTACTGCCTAATTACAGTGATTTAATGAGCACCAATTTGCATAATATGTATCCCATTGTTGCAATCTGCACATCAATAATGATTTCAAGGAGTGAGTCCCTAAATTAGAATGATATTGTCATGCAAAAGGCCTCTTGTCTGTCTGTCTAAACTTGTCTTCATCACAGACCTAGACCTCCTCTCTTCTTCGGCTGTAAGTCTATTAATTCATATTTCACTCACTGTAAGTCTTCTCTTGCATCTCTCCTACTTTCATTTTCCCTCTCTGCCAGTCTCACTCCCCCTTTCTTTCTCCCCTTCTGTTTACATGATAGAACAAGTAAAACCACAGCATTCTTTAAGCAGAGTGAGGCCAGTCTTGGTCACGTACGGAGAGGAGGTCTGCTGAGCCCTGGAGGTCACCCTTCTGTCCTGAAAGGAGGCTGGGAAAAAGAAACAGAGAGAATAAGTCTAGTTGTCCATTGAATTGTATAACCTTGTTTTCAAAAAAGATTGGTGCAAAATGTAAATAAAACAGAATGCACTGATGTGCAAAGCATTTAAACTCTACATTTAATTAGAAAGAGTGTACAAATACAAAAAGACAAAATATCAAATAAAAAAATCTGCCCATTTTAAATTTAATGGCAGCAACTTGTTTAAAAAATGTTGGGGCAGGAGAAACACAAACACTGGTGGAACATCTCACAACTAATTAGGGTAATTGGCAACAGGTCATGTCAGAGAAGGAGAGGTTTATCAGTGCTTTGCTGTGCAGCAATTCAAGGAAAATGTTTCTCAACCAGCAGAGCAAAAATCTTTAGCATTAGAACCCTAAGAAACCTCTGTAGGCAAGGGGTAAGACCGAAAACCAATAGTGGATGAGCATGATCTTTGGGCCCTCGGGCAGCATTGCATTAAACACATACATGCTTATCAAAGCAGAGTTCAAAAGCCAGTATCTGTAATGCTAAATTATATATATGGGTTTTGAAGCAACATATTGCTGCTGTTAGATCCATTTCTGTTTTTCACTTTTTTACATAAATAGAACATGCGTGTTGCAGTTTACATTGTGTGTAAGGTTCGTAGGTTTGTGATGAATGAATTAAGAGATATTACCCAGAATGACCTGAAAAAGACTTTCATTGACTTGCATTAAAGGTAAATTAAGTTTTTCCTTCTCCATTAGAGTTACCACTTTACAATACACCAATTTGCCATCATTTTGTGGGAAGGTCTTGCTTATTTTCAGACACCCTGACTGCGCTCAGGGTTACACTGTCCTACCAGATTGATCACACAGATATGCCAAAAACAAAATGAATGAATAAACAAAAGTGACTGTGAAATTTGCGTGCACTCACTTTACGATTAGATTTGCCTTCATCCTTTACAAACCCATCACAGATTCCATTACAAGCCCAGGATGAATAGAGAGTGTTTCACAGGCAACGTGTGGTGTTCATAAAATGAAATGTTGTTTATGGACTTTTATAGACTATTCTCTTATGGACTATTGTTATGAGTTTGCTATTTTTCCTCAGCATTTGTGTTTAAGCAAGAAAAAAAAATAGAACATGCTGTGGAGGTTTTCAAAGAACATACAGCAATTAACTTGCACAATAAAAAAGGGAAATTCAAAGCAGCTTTACAAATACGAAGCGTTCTGATAACACACATATACCTACTTTTCTTGGTGGAGCTTGCAGGAAATTTCGTCTGTAAGAAGTCAGCCATCTCTTTGTCCTCTTCCTTTTCTCTGTATGGAAGCAGAATTATGTGCATGAGCGCAGCAAGATGCCTCAAAGACAAGTACACAAACACACACTACACACATCCACACGCGGATACGTATTTGATGTGTGGGTGTATAAAAGAGTGAGTGAGAGAAACAAACAGAAATGGGTTAAAAGTTAAAGATGCATTGTTGAGTCCTCCACATGCTGTAAATGACGCTCAGCCCCAAACAATCATTTGTTCTCTCTTCATCCTTCCATTCAGACAAAAGAAGTCTAAATTATTAAATAAAATTAAAAGCTTGCTTTCTCTTTCATTTTCTCTCTGTCAGCCCCTGTGCCACCCACCCCTTCAACAGCTGACAGTCGTGTCACTCTGGAATTTACTCACAGTGAAGGACATTAAAGCGTATTTACACCTCACCCCCAAGGTAATCAACTTCGTTAGCTATATAACCTAGCATGCTAAGCTAACATCAGTGTGCAACTGCAAAAGTCTCACAAATTACTAGCTAGATAATGTTACAGTTTGAAATGAATGTTGTTTAATGTGTGTTGTGCATTTTCATTGCTACCTGTTTCCTTAGTTTAATGCTCTTAAAAGTTTAATTGTTCAATTTCAACTGAACAATACGTGCAAAATGCTAGTATTACACTGAGATTGCCTCATATTGTGACTGTGATATTATAAAATGCACTGGTGAATTCATAATGTGACATGGTTAAAGTTACCATGGAATCAAAACCACCATAATATGTCACAATATATAATGTCATAATATATAACCATTTAAGGCCTATTATTAATTAAATAAGTATATAGATTTGTATTTAGGTCAAATACCGTTTCAATTCTAAAATATTTATATTAGTCACACACGATAAGTGGTCATTTTTAAAAGATCCTTTCCAGGAGGAATTTGATGCTTGATGTAGGTTGTGAGCTTTATTAAGAGCAAAGAAACCACTAACAAAGAAAACACAGAGTAAACTTGAAGACCAACATGAAGCGTGGACAAGAGAATACTGCAACAAGACACTAAAGTAATGTTACTTATATACAACCCAGGAACACGACACAGCTTGAAAGAATTACAAGGAGAGGAGTAAGAAACTGGGACCAGGTGAATACATTTAAGGCAGAATTATGCACATGCTAACAGAGTTTATGACATTTCATATTTTTCACATTTATACTATGGTTAAAGAGGGTAAGTCCTAGTGATTGTTGTGACACGATAGATAATAATCTTGCTGCAGCAGGCAGGATATAATATTAAACAGTAATATAATATTTCACCTTCTCCTCAACCTCTACCTATTGCCCTGTGAAATGAACAGATGGCTTAGAGACAAAATCCCATATATTGCCTGGAAATAAATCACAGTATAGAGAAATGCATTTAAAAAAAAACCAACATATTGTGAAGCCCTGAACTGGTAACGACTCGATGCTCTTTGTAAGAGATTCTTTCTCCTTTACTGAATCCTACAGGCCAGTACAATTAAATTTAACTGCAGCATCAAACAGCTTCTGCTTTTCAGTGTACTTGACAACTTAAAGCATTTAGCTATATTCTGAAAAAGTCCTGTAGTTCAGAAAAGCCAATTATAGACCTCAAAGTCGTTACTAGATAAGGGAAAAGCCAGAGGTCATTTGGAACAGGGCCAACTACTAAGTGAAATATGCTAATAATCAGAGAAAGCACACTGACAGAAATACACAATTGTTTTATTGCAGATGTTATCTTTTGGGGTTGGTCTTTAGCCTTTCCTGTGAGGGAAGGAAATTGAACCCAAGGTTTTTTTAGGCCTTGCAAAATACTGATGGGGACTGCTCTGCAATCATGGGCTCTGTTATTGCTATTTCCCCATGAGAGACCAGTACGTGAGGGGAAGTTGTTGTTGCACAAAGACAGCTGCTGACTGAAGATGCTTTGCTAGCTAACGAGAATAGGTGTAGAGCCCTGAGCACTGAGCACGAATATTTTGGTGAAGACTTGGGAGAATCTTGGGGTTTAAACTTGCACTAAGCTTCCTTAGGTCATTTCAGAAGGTCTGGTGTTTATCAAGTGAGGTGAGTTTTCTGGTGGAGCGTTAAAATGCCTGTTCCAAACAAGCACTGAATCGGACACCGCAATTGCAGAGCACGCTTCAGTGGTTTGTAAGTGTAGTCCAAGCACAATGTCTTAGGCCTTTACCTTAAGTTCTCAGTCACCCTCCCTGATTTGTAGCGAGTGCTTTCGCTTGCTGTCTAACACATTTAACTGGTGTTCACACAGCAGGATGCTCTCATGGGGCTCCATTTAATCAGCTTTCTTAACAAGAATATCAAGGAAGGAACAATGGAAGAAGTGTACAGTGCTGTTTCAATTTGGCAAGTCTTTAAGATATGTCCTTTTGATAAGAATGGGATTTTGCACAATGGAACATCTTAACCTATCTAAGCCTCTTTAGCCATCAATAGAAACTGGAGCTTACTAAGAGTACATAGTAACCAACAATGCATACTAACTATCTCATGAACTGTTGGTAGTCCTTCAAGTCATACATCCTTAAAGGTGCATGAGTTTGAAATGAAGATATGTAAACCTCTAGTGGTTAAGTAGGTGAACTACAACAACAATCGAACTTCAGATTGGTTAATTCAGTTTGCCAGCTTTGAAATGGCATCACTTTCTAGCGAAAGTGGTTAGCTGTGTATTAAGGGTATTGTCTTTCATCCTTATAAACATAAATAATAAAAATGTGGCTTTTTGCTTATGTTGAGACAAGATCAAAATTCTTAACATAACCTCCATATATTCTACATCACTGAATGTGGTCTTTTTGCATAGCTAAGGGAACAATTTCACCAGATACAATAGTAATAGTATAATGTATCTTAGGGTGGTTGTGCTTGCTTTCACATACCTAAAGATATTAGCTCAGGACAGGGCTACAATTTACTGTCCCAGGCAAAGTATGATTTATAGTGATGATGGTATACCATTACATACTTTAGATTCATAGTCTAAATTATCTCCATATATTTCTTTGTATAGCCGTGACATTTTACCAGAGCAAGTGTTAAATGGTGTCCTGGAGAAATGGAATTTACCAACCTATAAACACTTAGCATTTGGTTCATACTGAGTCTTATCAACATTGCACTGGTTGCCAGTTAAATTCCACATTGAGTATAAAATTCTTCTGATTACATATAAAGTTTGAAATGGCCTAGCTCCTTAGTACCTCAGAGCACTTATCATGTACTATGAACCAACACGTAAACTCAGATTGCAAGGTGCAGACTCACTATTAGTACATCAAATTAATAAAGCTACATCAGGGGGCAGAGTCTTTTCGTACAAAGCGTCCAGCTTCAGAATAACCTTACAGGTAGTGTTCGGGACCCAGCCCCCATCTTTAAGTCTAGGCTTAAAACTAACCTGTTTAGTCAAGCATTTGGTAATTAGTTTCCCTGCTACCTGCTAACACCATATAGTGCGCGCAGTCCTTCTGTCAGAGCTAACTGTCTGTGTGTTTTCTTTGCTGGAGCTGAGCTACTGCCTAAACTCTGTGGTCTGCTACAGAGCTACTGCCCAGACTGTGCACTATGATGCCTCGGCTGGGTGCCACCGCCTTCCTGCTTCTCCCTAACTGAGGGTGGCTTACCTGCATCGTGCACACCATTCCATAATCATGCTATTTAATTAACTGATCCAGCTATTTTATCACAGACAAATCTGTTATTACCTCCCCTGCCTCAAAATCACTGAACATTTTCCTTATTCATTGCATATAATTACCACCTCTGATCCTTTTGTTTTATGTTTGTTGCTATCCAGGGTCGACCAGAAGAGGATGGGCTCCCCTTTTGAGGGAGTCTTGGATCCTCTCAAGATTTTTTACTCCTCCTTGAGGTAGTTCTTCCTTGCCACTGTTGCCTTTGGCTTGGTTGCTGGGGGCTTGTACCCGGATTCTCTGTAAAGTTGCACTATATAAATAAATTTGACCTGAATATAAAGCCCGACAGATACTTTATTGATCCCAGAGGGAAATTCAAGGAGAAGGAAGTGCCCAAACAGGGACTTGAACCCTGGACCCTCAGATTAAAAGTCTGATGCTCTACCGACTGAGCTAGCTGGGCTCGTTAGGCTGTATTCTTTGGATTCATTATGTGAAGTTGGCCATTCATACTGTTTTATATGTATATGTTTACATGCCTGTCCATTAAGAAACTTGCCAATTCTGCAGTTCAAGGTAAAACCTTATTGGACCGAGCATCTTGTCGATGGTCCAGTCTGAGAATTCAGCTATGGCCTCTTTGGACTCATTTTAAGTGTGTCAGTAGCTAAATGACAGCACGCACATGTTCACAGTGCACACAATAAAAGTCTTGTTGAAAAGATCTTCTTGTTGAATCTGAGCTTTCCTACCATGCTTTCTATCCCTGTAATGGAGATGTACAGGCTTAATGTCCTTTTGGATGCATTGTGATTTGCTCTGGGTAATGTGGAACCATATTAAGAGGGAACTTCTGATCAAAGTAACAATGCCATGTTCACTCTCAAGAATTTGCTCATTCAAGTAAATTGTACAGCATTGTGAAAAGGATAGCTTTGCCACTGAAATTCTTAGAAAATCTTGTTTCTGCAGTTCTGAATAATCCAATATTTTAAAGCCACACTGCTTGTAATTATATTCATTCGTCTTTATTCAGGTCATTCTAGTATAGTGAATGTAGTGAATTGTGGTTTGGTGCCTATCCAAGCGCTCAGTGGGCAGAAGGCAGGGAACACCCTGGGCAGGCTGCCAGTCAATTACAGGGCAGACACCCAGACATACACATTCACACACTCACACCCAAGGGCAATTTAGTATGACTGCGTGTCTTTGGATTGTGGGTGGACACCGATGTAGCCCCAGGAAGAACATGCAAACTCCACATAGAAAGGCCCTTTGTGGTGTGAGGTGACAGCGCTACCCACTGTGAAATGGTCATGAAATTTAACCCAAGGAACACAAGGAACAGTTTAGTTGGTAACTTTTTTTGACAAAAATTGGAATCAAACTCACACAGTAGAGCACTCTAGCACCTTAACCACTCAGTCAAACATATCGCTGACTTGGATATAGGCTTGCATCAAACTCTGTGCATTTTCTTGTCTGTGCTTCATGCTAAAGGTAGATCCAAGTTACCCACCTGTTCTAAATCTCAGTGTGCCTTCATTTGGTAGGAAGTTACAAAAATAAGCACACAGACCATTTTGTCTATGCGTAAGTATAGTAAATAAGTCTACTGCAATTCCCAGCAATAAGGACACAATACTTCAACAATACATTCAGACCTGCAGTTTACCTGGTATTTATACCTTCTCAAAGTTTGAGTTTACATACTAGTACAAATAAGCTCAACAGGTTCCACATTCATCAGGTTTACTGCACTGACTAAACTAGCTCCTGCCACACACTGCCACAGTTGGGTGTTCTCTCTTCATTTAACTAGTCAGTGGTTTGAAGCACCCGCACATCTTAAATCTTCGACTGCAGGGCTCTTGGCACTTTCATCTTGAAGGGTAAGATCCCACTGCTTTAATGTCCCTGCCCTTCAGTGATGGAAGGTACTTTACTTGAACTCTGCCCTGCCTAGTCCCTCTGTCCCTTCCGTCTCTATTTCTCTTCCGACAATAACAAAGGGAAGCCACTGCTGCATTCATGTTTTACTTTCTCTCAGCGCATTTAACATTTTCATCGTTAACTGCCTTGTACCTATTGAGAAAAGCAAATTCAATTATTTGTCCAAAATGTCTACTCTTTAGGGGTTTTAACTATGTAGACCAACAGGAATGAAACTTGGTGGGTAGGTCTGACATAGTGAGACATGCAAATGTGTAGATCATTATAACAACTGCCCCTAACCCACAGATTAAAATGGTGTCATGCCAGACTGTTATGGAGTGGCTCAGAAAGGCAGCAAGTCTTTAATGATGAGTCCCATCTGATGTCAATCCATTCCCATCCCTATCGTGTGAATATTCAAGCTGCCTGGGACAGATTATCGCAAGACACTATTAGGAACCTCTACAATTCCATGCTGAGACGTCTGGCATGTTGCATTAGCGAGTACCATACTGAGAGACATTACTTTGTACTTTTCTGTGTAACTTTTCTGCATTTTTAAACTTCAGTTTTGGAAACATTTGTAATTTCTCCTTTACTTGTCCCAGTGCTAGAGGTTTATAGACTGGGGGCTCAGCCTTTACTTTGGGGTCCGGAGACTTTATTTAATACCCACAAAGAGCCAAAATCCCTCCCCTAGGTCTGATATAATTTTCATATAACCTGCTAGGTCTGGTATGATTGGCATAGCCAGAGGTTCATATTACATTAGTAAATTTCTGGTAGCACAGCAGAGGCGGTCAGGGATTAGGCCAGCAGCAGCATCACACCCAGATCTCCTCCTACAATCACAGTATGCTGAGAATTCTGGGGATGAGGTGGTTTGGGTAAATAGTGAAGAATAAATTAAAATAAAATTAAAACTAGTCATGTACCTTTATCTGTATATTAGACCTAAGAGCATGTGCTTTTTTATTTGTTACCACCATAAGAAAATGCTTGCTGCCCTCTGTAGCATGTGAACATTATATGGTAAATGGACCAAATGGTCCCAAACCTGCTAAGGAAACAAAAAAAAAAAACCCTTTACATTAACCTAGGTGTTTGTAGTGTTTGCTTCTTCTACAGACGAATAGTTGCAGAGAGAAGAACACAGAGAGAAACAACTGACATTGGTGGGTAGGTTTGACATCATGAGATATGCAGATTATTCAAGATTCACACTCGGCCACGCATGTAATCCAGGATGGGCCTTATCACTGTACTTGACTGACCCAACAGCCACGATTACAGTTATTCAGCAAGCAGTGATGCCATCCATCCTGTCAGTACCAGCATTAATGGCAGACGGCTGCACGACATAGGACTACATGCACACAGACCAATATGACCACTGCCCTTAACATCACGCTAGCATCACCAAAGACTGCAATGGCATCATGTTGGACTGTCATGGAGTGACTCAAAATGGCAGAGGGTCATCTTCAGTGATCCTGGCATTGAGTCATCTTTATGTGTTTGTCTTGGTGGAGACGACCAACAAATCCAGATGAATGGTTTGTTGTTGCGCATTACTTTATCTCCGCCCCTATGGCAAAATCTGCAGGAACTGTGTGAGAATATTAAAGGATGGATTTTTCCAGGACACCATTAGGAATTCAACTCCATGCCGAGACATATGCATGATGCATTAGCAAACATGGCAGCTCAACACAATACTGAGAGACATAAGTTCTGTATGTGTAGTTCAATACATCTTCATGTATTGTTCCTGGTAACCTTAATCTCCTTGCAACTATTCTTTTGATGATGGATGTTGTAAATGGGCAAAACCAAAACACAGACACAAAGACGCACAAGTTAAGACTCTTCCTTTATACTTATAAGTTAGCATTTCAGAGACAGAGGGTTACTTCCTGGCACCACTGAAATGTGAATGCAAATTATCTAGAAGCTGACTTATTTTTCTAAGCCTTTCCTAGGATGGATAACAAGGTAGGGCCAATTAACCTCACATCTCTGCAAAGAAGCCGTGCTCATCTACAGCCATGTAATACTATGTCTATTCCTTTCAATCTGTCTTTACTTCCTCTTGCTCTCTCCTCCCCTTTCGCACTTGTAAATCTTATTTTCCAGACCCAGAGCCACCGTGGGGCTGACACCACATGTGACATGAAGAGTAGATAGTGATGAATGCATGTGTGTGTGCGGTTGTCAGAGCAAACCGATATGCTATTGGCACAGAGTAGAGAGTAATTGGATTGCAATGTCACGGTCAAGAGGGTGGGCATGAATGTCACACTTTTGGCTCTGAGCACGTCTCCTCATTCACCTTCTGCACTCAGGACAGGCACGATATAGCTATCTAAAGGTCCAGACCAGCAGCTTGACTTCGACAGCCTGTTTAAGCTGAGACAAACAAGCAGAGCTCTGTCACAGAAGCACCAACCTCAGCCTCTCAAACTCCACATCATCCACAAGAAAGTCGCGAGTCTCCACTAGCTTATGGATCTGCTGCAGGAGCTCCTCCTCTCGCTGTCTGTCCTCATTGGATTTGTCTTTATCTGTGAAAGCAGATAGAAAGTCAGACACAAATCACATGCTGCAAAATGTCCAAAGCTGTTAATGATCAAAGTATATCTATGAGGAGGTTTTTAGAATCCTGGAATAATCCAGAAAAATTGAAAAACTCTGATAATTAGACATATAGACAACTACAGTACAGATGATCAAACGATAGTCAGTCATTAATTAAATGCCTGAACTGGTTTGTTTTGCTGTCTCTTGCTGTCTCTCTAGATAACTAAAAGAGTACTGTGATGATCTAACATTTCCCCTCTCATTAGCAATATTAGGGCAACAAACCAAAGTTTGTCCTGGCCCAGTATATGGCTGGGTCCTCCGCCCACACCGTAACAGAGCAGATCTAATAGATGTGGCCCAAACTGGCAAGACTAGGCTACATTGTTGTTCCACAATATTCACACCAGAACTGGCCAACAAATATAAAAATGAGGCATTACTGTTTGCAGCTTTATGACATCTGGCTCTTTTTCTAGCCAGCATGCCCAATATCTGTCTGGTGGTCAACCTGAATCAGCAAAGTCAGAATCAGCCAAGGACTCTTTGCTACCTGGGAAGTGCTGCTACTCATTAAAACCGCAATCCACCAACAGTGCACCCGTTCACACACATGCAGAACATCATTTAAAAAGAATAACATACTACATTTACATATTTTAACAACAGCTTTCTCATAATGTTCAATGGGATTTGTGGGCAGAGCATGGACAAAGAAACAGTTCAGTTAAAAGAGGCAACATACTATACAACAAATGAAAGCAAATAGCCACCAGTTAGTGTAATGTAAATCACTGTTCATGCTGACTGCCCATACAGCAATTTATTTTGGCCCGTATCTGGCCCACATTTCCCATTTTGGCCCACTTGCCAGATGGGTTGACAGCATTTGGTGCACTGCTCCCGGTAACAAAATGTGAGCCACATATGCACCACATTAGGGCCATGCCTCAGCCAAAAGTAGGCAACTCTGTTGTATCTGTGCCAGAAGTGGACCAGATCTGTTTAGAGACAGGCAGGCCAAATGCATGTGGACCACCTTTGGCTCAGGGCAGATTGCCAATGCTGACAGTAAGCCAGAAGAGCCACATTTACGTTTCAACTAGCTTTCATTTGCTGTTAACATGTTTGGTCAAGCTGTTGCTCTAGCTGTTGTTGATGAGGCTGTGAATGTGTTAAACACACAGGACTTATGTACACTGTTAACACACTCATAAATTATTTGCATGGAACTCCATTGTTCAGCCTTCCTCTGAAGTTTATACAACCCCTGTGGGCTATTCACGAGTATAATGGCAGTGGTTTACAACTGATACAAGTTTTAAACAAACTAAGTTTATTCAGCTTCAAAGCAACATGACTTTTAACAACACATTAATTTCATGTTTGTGTGCTGTAACTGTGGAATTCTCTGAGTTGTTTGAGAACGTATGACACTATGCATTGCTGGAGATAATCAGGCTCGGCTGTTTTAAAGGCTCTTTCTTTACATTATGCATATTTTAAAATGATATGTGAATCTCAACCTATTTGCACATTTCATACCACATGCAATTGGGACTCATATCAGCATATAACACAGTTCATGGCTATATGACTTCACTTCATGATAGGCACTAGCTGTTTAAAGCTGTATGCAGCGAGGCCAGTCTGTCTGGCTGTAGTTAAGGGAATAAGTGGACCTCAGTTCTGATGCATGACTTTTATCCTGAGATAGAAATCACTGCTCTTCCCCAGAGCTGTGATTTCACCGGCTTATGTACAGGGGTCCAAGCTCTGTGAGAGAACACGGCTAATGAGATGGTAGCTAGAAAGAAAAGGTGCTTTTTTGTATCTGAACTCCTAGAAAACCAAAGACATTAAAGTGAAATTGGTAAGTAGCGGAGCTACTAATATCTTATATCTAAGAGAGACCAGCTAACACAGAAATGCAACAAGAATGCAACTTACATTTAGAATTTAATATTGTATTAAATTATTTATACATAGATTAGATACAAACATATAATATTCATATATAAAATAGATACAAACCACAATTTAAAACTGTAATGATGTTCCAGCATCTGTATGAACATCTGCCAATCTTTTAGTACCATTGACTGGCAGGCCAAATTACAGCAGCTACACTAGGTTATATTAGATTTGGTTTTGTGGGCCTACCTGGGATCGAGACCAATTTCTGAAGTTCTTTTTTAAGCCTGGTGATCTCCTTACATAGCTGAATATCATCCATCCTGGAAAAGAAAAACACATAACAAGCAGGCAGAGAGAAAGAGAGGGGGTTAGTCTGTTGCTGTGAACCAGAATTTGACTTGGTATTATTATGTTTACTTATCCATTTCCACTTATATGACAGCCAGAGTGACCTTGCTGTACCCTATTGCTTTAGGCTGAGGTTCTTTTCTGAGCAAATCTGATTTCTCCAAACTCTAACAGGAATGCAGTAAAATAAAGGTGAATGCTCTTAAGGAACATTGCCTTCAGAAAAATAGCCTGTTTTATTGCCTTGGCCACCACACTTATTTGTGTAGTAAATAAACAGGCATTTAGCTCTCCGTCTTACTAAGGCAGCTTCTAAGACACAACTGGCCTAAAATGGATAAACCCAGGAGAAGTCCAAGAGAAGAGAATGGTTTAAACCTGTGTGCTGGGTAAAAGATGCTCTTTCTTTTTGGCACTAGTCCACTAACTTGCATAAACAGAACTAGCCAGTCGGTGCTCCCCTCCAGCTGCCCTATCATGCAGTGTGAGCAGTAGATTGAAAAGATACCGTGGATTGTTTCACAGCTGCACTGCATACATAATTCCATAAAATATGCAGGTACATGCAAAGCCTTCAATGCCCCTGGACATGTTTACTGATGGTCTAAATTGAAATGAGTTTACACATTCACTGCAGAAAACAACCTTAAACGATATACCGTATTGCAATTCTATTCTAGCTATATGTTTGCCAGATCTCAAAGACCCATTCTTATTTTTCTACTTTTATTTTCTCCCTGGAGGGCCACATATACCACTTGTAGGGTTTTATGTATGAAAAACAGTCGCAATTCACCTTAACATGACCATTTTAGAGCCATCTTATTACTTTAAGCTATAAAGTGCTATAGGTTTGCATCCTATACATGGACTGTACAGGCTGGTGAATGAATAGTAACTTCTAAACATATACAGTATTTACATACTACATTAATCGTATTTGTACACACAGTCGTACGCAAAACTTTCCAGTCAAATTACATTACAATTTTACACTGATGTACATTGAAGCTTTCTGCACAGGGAACATAATTATATATTTTTTCCTGTTAATTTATTGCACCATCTAATTGCCAAAATGTTAGTGGAACAAGATCTTATTTCTTGTTATTATTATTAAGATATCTTAGAAAAATTATATTGACTTTATTTCTATTTCTATTTTCCAATTTCTAATTTCAATTGATTTGTCATGAAATGTTGACACAGTGTCATAAAATGTAGACCATTAAAAAAGTGAAAATTAGGGAATGTAATCTGACAGAGACAAAAAATGCACATTTACTTGCTGGTAGGTACATATTTGTTCATAATAGCTCAAAAGTAGTTAACAAAACTTTACAAAGCTGTACACCTCACCATCGCACAAAGTGTGTCCCCTTTTTGCCATATATACTTAACTTGTGCTCATAACTTGGAACCCTATGGTATCACACTGTACACACCAAATCCCTCTTTTTTACTTTCATATGATCAAAGACTAACAAGAACACAGTGGGATGTGCTTTATTCCCATGGAGCTTTAGGAGCTTTAGTGTAAATGACGAGCATTATGAGCACTGTATATTAATCTGCTCGCTGATCTGAGTGGAGGCTCCGACTCTATTTGCTAAAATAACTCTATGCCCTCATTTCGATGATGACTCAGTGTGAGTCTGAGTGTCTGCCTTCATTGCAGCTCTCACATTCAGCCTGATCATTTCAGTTGGTGATGAGTAAACACACGTCTTTCCCTCTATACCCGCGTGCCCATTTCACATTACACATAATGCTCTAATTATGGCCAATTGTATGTCCAATAATCAAAAGAGCACAAAAGTGTCATATTTGATTAATAATCAGTAGATGTTGAGAAGCTACACTGCAAACTGTTTCATCCTGACAAATAAACACGTCTTAAATCTAGTCAAAGTATCTATTATTTCTATTACCTATTTATTTTACCTATCTATTATTTCTATTACCAGGCTGTTGCCTACAACTATTTAGCTTATTACTAATGATATGTTTCTTATTTTAAATAATAAAGTGATCTATATGGGTTTAAATAATTTTTAAGAAATACAATATACTGGATGGAAGTGACATTATATGCAAGAACAGCAAGATCATTTCATCTTTTAGAACCACCTTATAATTGAAAAAGGAGGAACAAGCCTCACACAAAGACTAGATTTTTTAACTGAAACATATTGTTGCTGATGATATAACATTTCATATCTTAATTTTGTTTTCAATCATTTATAAACGACAATTACCCTTAAATATTTACAGAATGGACAGGCCAATACGAACAGTGCAAAATCATTATGCATTCCATTGTAAGCTTAAAAAGCTAGCTTATGAAATACAGTACTGATGAAATCATCACTTATTTATCACTCATTCACGGACGGGTCTTATCGCTGTACCTGACCGACCCACAGCCACAATTGCAGGCGAGCAGTGATGCCCTGCAGTCATCTGCTTAGTGCCAGCATCTTTGGCAGGTTGCGTGATGCAGGACAATATGCATGCAGGCCGTGACGACGGCTACCCTTAACACCACATCAGAGTCGCCAAAGACTGTAATGGTGCTGTTCCAGACTGTAAATGGAGTGACTCGGAATAGCAGCAAATCATCTTCAGTGATAAGTCCCACTTTTGTCTCAGTGGCGACAACCAACGAGATGATTAGTAGAATTAGTCAGTCATGCTGCTGGGAGCAGTGAAAACACCGAAATGTACCACCAGTGCAAAGAAGCGCTCCTCCAGGCCTAAACAAAACTTTAACCTTAAGCACAAAGAATACTTCTTCCCCTTTCATTTTTTTTAGCTTAGCTTATGAAATATCATTAAACAATTTCACGACCTTTCTGCTCAGAGTAAATCCTGACAGAGTAAATAATACATGAATAATTAAAAGAATAATTTATGTGAAATACAGCTCCTTAATGTGAAGATACAAACAAATGTATGCCACTTCTTGTGACTCAATTGCTTCAGATGTGCTGGCTCTCATCGGAAGCTATTAGCACAAATAGCTGAAGAGGAATTACAGGTCCTCAGATGTGCAATTATCAGTCTGGGCATGTCCAACAATGTCTTGTGTATTTTTTTCTGTGGCAGAATCTATGTTCCTATTCATTTCTTCACTTGAAGCTAATGGTACACCTAGACCTTGGAGACTCTTCTTCTCTCCTTTCATTTGGCTTGCAACTCAAATCTTGGATTAGGAGCCTTGAATTCTGGGGGGTGTGTTAGCTAAAGGATATCAAAGAGGTTCATCTGCTTAGGTCAATTATTTATTCACCTGAAGACGTTTCACTCAAAAAGGCTAAAAAGAAGAGAAAGGAGTAACATAATGTATTCCTGTCACACATGCTGAAATGAAAGGGTGAGCTGATTTGTGCCTGGACCGAAAAGTGTGTGTGTGTGTATGTGTGTGGAGAAGGTGAGCTGGTGTAGACTGCAGGCTGCTCAACTCTGTGTAACTGTGTTAGATAAAGTGCTGTACAGTAATGTTAGTTTACAGAAATGACATTTTTAAACATGACATGAATATAGTGCCAGCACCATTGCCAGATGGCTGCACAACATAGGACTACATGAACGCAGATCATCATGATGATGCTTGCCCTTAGCACGTCAACATTGCAATGGTGTTGTGCCAGACTGTCAAGGAGTGACTCCATGGAGAATGACGAGTCACGCTTTTGTCATGGTGGAGACGATCTATGAATCTGTGTGTGAAGGCACCATGATCAGCACCAAGATTTACTGTCATGCGTCACATGTCCAGAAGGCCTGGTGTCACTTCTCCTCCGCCCCTACTGCAAACATGGCAGCCCAACACCATACTAAAAGACACTACTTCTCGTATGTGTAGCTCAACAAATATTACCATCATCATTTATTGTTCCTGGTAACCTTTTTTCCCCTACCCAATAGCATTGCAACCCAACACTTCCTATTAAATTGTTTTGGAATTGTTGTTTTAAAGAGTTTAAAGTCATAGTAAAATAATAAACTGTATTTTTTTATCAACAAGGCTTCGTTTACTGGGGGGAAGAGTCAAAACTCGAATAAAGACGTGATTATCTGCTTAAACTGAAAACAGGGAAAAACAAATACATGTGATTATCATGATCTTCAGTGTTTCTCTAGGTTCCAAGTACAATTTCCACATCTACAAAGTTTTCAAGGGATGCTATTTATTAAAAAGTGATGAGTAATCATTACAGCATTAAAGTTATGATATGATTCCACCCCAAAATCCAGCAAGGCTAAAGTAAAATTGAAATCCATCTCTCAGTGAATGGATTCCAGTTGTTTCTGCAAATTCAAGATTCAAGAGTTTTATTGTCATTGACAACAAGCAGTTACACTGTACAATGAAATTCTTACTTTGCAGTTTCTCCATTCTCAACAGTCTTAAAAAATAAATATCAATATAAAAGGAGAGAAAATAATAAGTGTAATAAGAATACATATACACACACACACACACACACACACATATATATATATATATACACTAAGAACGACTAAGTAAAGAAAAACACTAAGTAAAGAAAGTGAGAGTACAGTACTGTATGGATGCATGTGCAAGTTGTGCATAAAGTGCATATGCATGTGTAAAGTGCGCTGTGCAAGTACAAAAGTAAACAGTATGGAATAACAGTAGCAGCAGAATGTGTACTGGGCTCATATTAATGGGTGCATGTCAGAGTCAGAGTTCAGCCAGTTTCAGAGCGGAAGTGGGGAGGAGGTGTTCACAAGCCTGATGGCTTGTGGATAAAAACTGTCTGTCAGTCTGGCTGTTCTGGACTTCACACTCATGTAGCGTCGGCCCGACGGTAGAAGCGTGAAGAGGCTGTGTTGGGGGTGTGTACTGTCCCTAATGGCCGCAGTCAATATATAGCCAAATTGCGTTTCCTGTTCGTCAGCTTCTTGCACGGGTTTTCCTATTCCAAATTTAATGGAGCAGCATTTGGACTATGGCACCTCAAGCATTATAGTAATAACTGCTGCACCATTTAAGATTGAGTTGGAAAATTCAAACAAGAAGCTGGCGAACAGGAAGCTTAATTCAGCCTTGTGTGATTCTTGTTCTTTCCTTTTCTTTAGCTTTTGGCGGTCTGTAAAAAGATTGCTCCAAATTGTTGCTGAATCATGAACAGCTCTGTACCACTTTAGATGATTTTGTGTTTTTGGTGCATTCCCACTGAACGCTGACTCTGCGGCTCAGGTAGTCTTTCTGTCTGTCTTTCTTGTGCGTAACCAGCTATTCTTTCAAAAGCACCAATAGTAGTGCTCACAGTTAGGCCTTCAGTCAATGTACTTACTAAAGGAGTCACAGAAAAATGACTGAAGTTTCTGAAGTTGAAACACTTGGTCAAATGACGTTTTGCTGAGTTAACACATCATCTACAGATAACATATTTAAATATGTCACTTCTCTGCATGTTTTATTGCACAATATCCATTTTAAACATACTGGAAAAGTTTAGTATTAGTTTAAATTAGTATTATCATAATAGTCACATACTACCCTCTCATGGGCGCCCACGCCACTGCACATGGCTTCTGACAAGTCTTGTCTCCTTCCTGTCTCCTCCCATTGCATATGACTGCAGTTGATCAAGGACACACTAGCACTGCACACTTTACCCTGTGTCCGCTGAGTTAGTGAAGTCTCAGCGTTATACTGTGTTCTCAGCTGTGTTTTGTTTTCTATCTTGCCTTGTTTCTGATCCTTGCCATCTCCTGGTGTTTGGTTTCCAGTATCTGTTTTCGGATATGTTGCTTGTGTTGCCTGCTTATGTTTTGACCCCTGCCTGTTATCCAGATTGGAGTATTAAAAAAGGCCCCAAATAAAAGCACTCTGCTCCTGCAACCTGCCTCAAACCCCCCGAACAGTGGTTAACTGATACTTACAAAGTAAAAGTTTCTACATACAAGTCTGGCACAAGGTTCATAACCTCACATCAAAGCCCATGCTACAGACGGTGTTGGGTAAGCTGGGATGCTATTACATAAGTAGAAATTTGCTGCTTTTTATCCTGATTCACAGACACTGAACTTAAATGGAAAGTGCCATGGGAAGTACACAGTTCTCTAATTAAAAAATATAACAAAAAAACAAATAAATTAAAAACAATTAAAAAAAAAGCATTGTAATGTAATAAGTCTGAGATTACAACTCTGCTTTAACATTTACCTTTCAAATAACAGCAAAAACACTGACTTGCTGTGGGGATGATGGTCCTGCTACTGCAGAAAAAATACCTTTGGGACTTTACAGTAAGGTTGATGATACTGTATTTCTGCTGCATTACAAAAATAAAAATATTACAATAACACGCTGTCAGTTGTATTTTTGTAATAATTACAGAAAAAAAAGTTTTATATTATGTTGTCTTCCGGTAAGATGTTTGGAACAGTATTACCTGCCTGTACTGTAAATGTTTTATCAGGACCTGCTGTACAAAATCGAAATGGTCATACAGGCTTCAACACATTGTTGTGCTATGCTAAATTTCTTGACAGAGTGCACTGCATCTGTCTAGTCTCTGTCTGTCTGTCTCACTCTCTATCTTTCTCTCTGTCGGCCTGTTCTTCAGATCTGTGTTGATTACCCCATCATGCTTTGTGCAACCCTGCATTTCACCTTTTGCTACTTCACAACAAGCCCCATTATGGCTCTTATGTACTCTACTCACACTCGTTATGTTTACCCATTAACTCCTGTTCTGCCTCTTTTCCCTGTACTTAGCCCAATACTGATGGAGGCCCTCAGCACATAGACAGCCTCTTCTCCAATGCAGAACAGCAAAACACCAAACAGTTTTTAAGCCCATTACTGACATTGCAAAAAACAGAATACCGTGAGTTAGATGTTTGTGCTTTATGGTACACACAATGAAAAGGTACATCATAGTCCTGAAATGACCTTAAATGCATCTTAAAGTTGTACTGCATTCACTTCCACAGGAGACAGGTTCATATTTGTTCCTTTTCTTACCTCAAAGTTTAGAATTAGTTAAAAACCTAGTCCTGTGGTGACACTGGAGTACTAATTTTAACTAAACTAAACTATAGAACAAATGTTCCCAACCTTTTTCAACTCGTCCTCCACACAAATAACCATAAAGAAGGCCACATGAAATTGAATCCATCTGGTCATCTTTTCTGCCACAGCTAATAAGTTAGGTTATGTATTGAAACTGGTACTTTCTGGGGTACCAACTGAATTACATCACTAATATTAAATAGGAGCCAAATAAATAGTTATAAGCATGACGTATCACCTTTTCATCCCAGTGCCTTACACCTACACATATGTTCAGAAGCTGTGGCTAAGATAATAGTAAATCCTGTTCTGTTTTGTTTTCTATTGCTCCCATGAGGACAGATAGTTTTAAATGTCACAGTAACATAAGAACACACAATGAGTTCGTATAAAAGGATTGTGCCATTGCAATGAATTTGTCAAGTGCTCTCATTTGCCTTTCAGTATTTCTTCTGGCCTTAGATGTTCACCCAATGAATAACTATACAAAATCTCAATTCATCTATCAACCTATTTGCCTATAGCATCTATCTGGATCGTACACAGAACCAGACCCCTGGTTTGAGTTTGACACCCTGTTTCAAGGCATCGTGAAAAGGCAAACTTTGTGAACTGTCTGGTGTCCCTAAAGACTGGACTGTGAAAGACTGTCACTGCTGAGATAAAACAAGTAGGATAAGGTCTATTTTTGTCACTTGACATTTTCAGAACTCAATGTCCTCCTGTTTAGCTGAAATATGTAAATCTTTGCATCTGCTAACGCAACTTCAAAGTTTCAATTGACCTATTGTTCATTAAATGTTCAGACAATATAAAGTACACCTGGAATTTGAATGAGTTAAAAATAATAAAAAACAACAAATAGAGTTACTGCACACGGCACTGATAGGCTGCTAGTTGTTTTGGTGGACACAGTTGTTTTGTTTCGATGTTCCACTGTACAACACATTGGTAAGGTGAGTACAGTGCTTAAAACAGCATGCTAAATGATAAACGATACATGCTAAAACCAATTGACACGCAAACATTCATAGTGTGGGTCCAGGAAGAGGAGCGAAAAATTAGCTCACATGTATCTCAGCTCAGACTCTCTCCGCACCAGCACATCCCGTATCCTCTCGATTTTGAACAGTTCCCCCTCAATGTCGTCCACAGTGATGGTTGAGTCGGCCATAGAAACAATGTCCTCCGCCTCTGCAAGAAGGAAAAGGAGAGAAAACAAGGCCAAATTACTAAGACCAAGCCTAATGACAGCATAAAAAAAGTCTATGCAAAGACCTGCAATACTGATCAGTGGATTAAAAACACTTAAAATTTATTACTTTATTTACTAACAACTTGTATAGTGCAGATTTAAATATCATAAACCACACAACAACAGGTTGTATTGTCAATATTGTTTATTCTGTATGTCAAGTATTTTTGGACCAGCAAGACCATATGATAAGTAATATACTGAATGCCAGATGCCCGACCCCAGGGCACTGATG
This sequence comes from Prochilodus magdalenae, assembly GCA_024036415.1. Classification (NCBI taxonomy): domain Eukaryota; kingdom Metazoa; phylum Chordata; class Actinopteri; order Characiformes; family Prochilodontidae; genus Prochilodus; species Prochilodus magdalenae. The sequence goes on from JAMWET010005106.1 coordinate 72,258, forward strand.
ACAGCCACGAGAGAGAGGGAGGGTGGGAAGGTGGTGCCTGAACCTCATGCACCAGCGACAGCCACATGTCACAGTGATGTTAACAGTGAGAGCAGGAGAACGATGACAGACATAAAAGGCATCAGGATGGCACCCAAGCACCAACCTGCCTGGAGTGCTACAAAAAGGCCACCATAATACAACTGACGTAAGAGGCCACTGAAAGAGCAGCCAGGTGAAGCTAAGTGAGTTTCAATTAAAACTAAGATGGCTGCTGAAATCCCCACTCCTGTCTCTGGTGTCCTGTTTTGACTGGGGTAGCACATGATGTGCAAACACAACTGCTCTTCCATGTTTACAGTACGTTATTCTTTAAAGCTGTACTGCTTTGAAAATTAAATAGCAATCGTGACATATCATGAATTCTGGATGGAAATGTTATTAGAACTTCATTCTGGAGCTCATTCTTGGTCATTTTAGAACCTTCAACGACATCTTTAAATTCCCTATTGTGTGTATGTTTGTATGCATTTTTATTAATGTATTTATTTGTTTATGTGTTTAACAGCTTCATGCTTATTTGAAACATGCTAAGCTGCATAGGTAGGCTAGCATATCAGAATCATTTTATACATTTATATGTTTTATATTTCAGACCTTCACACTTTTGAGTGATAGTGTATATAAAAAGCCTACATTAACAAGCTGTTAGTTCCAGTCATTCACTTTTTCTCTCAGATCTTCATTGTCTGGATAAATACTTGTTAGAAGGAGAAAACAATTCAGTAAAAATGTAATTGTATTATTATTATTATTTTTATTTTTTTAGCCTGAGTGCCTGAAAATATCACTAATAGCTGTCTGAGCATTGATGGTTCCATATAGAGCCACTGCGTTTACTAAAGTGCTACTGAGGAATTGTTTTTAAGAGTCTGTGCCTTCCATGGAAAGGGATATTATGAGTTAATGAACCTGATGGTGCGGTCACTGCTTCTCTGTGCTCTATGAGTCAGTCCACTGGTGTAGACCAGTGACATTCCAACAACAGCCTGGCCATCCTCCTTAATCCATCTCCACGGAAACAAGCAGGAAATTAGCATTGGTTCCGCAGCACACGTTCACTACCACTGTAATTGAACGTGTTTGTGAGTGGGGAGGGGGAGAAAGCAAAGCCCAACATACCGTTTCACCATAGAACTGTGTGTATGTATACAGTGGGGAAAATAAGTATCTGATTAAGTTTTCCCACCTACAAAAAATAGAGAGTTCTAATTATTATATATTTATATATATATATTATATAGAACATAGAAGATCAGATATAAACTTGGGTGTAATGTATGTCATTTGAACATTCTTGTGATCATATCCGCTCATTAGCTCAAAGCAAGCATTCCAAAACACTGTACAGTCTCCTGGTCCCCCGTTTTGGGACTGGGAAAGACTATGAATGCATGTTTCCTTCAGATCCATCGTCCATATTAAATGCTGACGCTGTTGTCACTTTGTTTGTCCAGAATTCTTCTGGTTATTTTCTCCCTGCGTTCACTGGGGGTGGGGAGGGGGAGGGCGTAAGTGTGAAAGTAGCCAGTCACAGGTTCACTCTACTTCCACACCTCGCTGTTTCACATCCAGATTCTGATTTCTGCTAATACAAGAAACAATAGATACCTATAATTAACACCGCCAGAGTAATGTTAATTTCTGTTAAAATGGCCAGCGCCAGGCTAAAGATCTAAACTTATATCCTGTAGCTGAATCTCTGAAGGATCCTAACTACGTCACTAACTGTTACCTGTTTGCTACAGCCTGTTAACTGGTCAACCTGTATCGGCCTACATTGTTCATTGGCCTAGATTCTTTTGTAAGTAGTGTGTCACTAGTGGCAAAAAATAACAAAGACAAAAGAAGGACCACCACACAGATAATTATATCCTAGTACAGCTCAAATTAAAACAGATTACTTTGAGCCTGGCCGGATGGTGTGTGTTGGGGTTCACCATTGGGATGAGTGAGGGCTGGTGATGACCCTCCCACTCGCCTTGGCATCCACTGTGACTTACTTTATACCAATGCTACAGTATGATGACAATTGTAGATGCATTTACAACTTGAAAGACATGTCAACTTCTCTTGAATTCAAAATGGTAAAATCTAAACTTCCCTCATTCCCTCAGCTTCACTTAAAACACACATATCCAACCAGCTCTGTATAGAGAACTCTGAGAAACTGAGTAATAGAAGCCAACAGGTGTGCTTTAGCACCTGGTGACTTTTAACAGCCTCATGCAGCTGCTGCATGACAAAGGCATGTCCAATCGCTCTCTTGCTTTCTCTTCTTCTTGCTCTCTTTCTCATTAAAGCTATAAGCCATGAGTCATCTTGCAGCACCGAACTGCGATTGGCTTTTAATTGCCTGACCTTGTCAGAGAAGAGAAGATTCTATGCAAACCACAGCAATATCACCAGGGGAAAGAGAGAAGAGAAGAAAAGAAGGGAAACAGGGTTAATAACACAAAGAGATAAGCTATGCTAGATTCATGGGTGATTCATTTGAATCAGTTTGTGGACTCGGTAGCATATTTTCTAGCACCTTCATTTGCATGTATTGTGCCATGCTGTCATTTCTTGCTTGAGGTCCCTAAATTGCTCTTGACAGTATGATTTCTTTCTGTCACTCTGCTTATCAGAGCGGACTCTCTGAGCATGCTCCAGCCTGCTTACTACACATGCTGCCACTTCTATCCAGATTTACACCTCTGTCCATCACAATATCTGTCACTCTGAGAGGAGAGGGAGAAAAATAGTCCAAGCCAGTGACAAAAAAATTAGCCTTAAGAGAACAGTGCAGACATCTAATCTCTGCCTGCCCTGTCCAGGTGCACACAGTGGAATACCATAGAAAATAATTTAAATGCATTTCTCTGTACATACAGGCACTATCTAACAGTCAGCACCTTTCATTTATTAATGTACAGTTAAAATGGCTATTAAGCACAAGTTTATAAATTTATTTCTGATGGGATATAAGACAATTCACTTGCATACTTTTTCAAAACAAGAGTTTAGCTTATAGGAGAACATCAAGTTCCACTTCCACTTCAGGTCTTTATCCACTGTGAGATGCTAAGTCAAACACTGTTGGTCTGAAAGGATGTGTAGCTGTTAAAACATTGCTGGAGTTCTCAAAGCAATAGACTATCACCCACCACAGAGCCCAAACCTCAACATCCAGGGATTTCTTGGGAGAAAATCCAACCAACGACTAAAACTGAACGCTGGCTGTTTTTACAGGAAACATGGTATATATCTGCAGAATTCTTTAAAATCTTAAAAAATGACAGCAAGCCTCCAGAACAGAATGGAAACAGGGGGACAAACTAAATGCTGAACAAGCGTATGTGATATTTTTACTTGCTGCGGTGTCTCTGTTAATTTTCTGTTAAATATATGTTTTTTCCAGAAATTTCTATTCCTGCAGAATATGTTATGGAGAGATCAGATTGAATAATCTATAATAAATATCTGCTTCAGAAAAACGTCAGCTAAAATAAATAAAATGCATGCAATAGCTTGAGAGCCCGTCTATGACTTTGCTGTTGAAATAAAGTTTTGGTTCTCACAAATAGATTATACTTTTGTTTATTTCTTCAGCTTTCCTCAGTAAACACATAGAATATATTATACTGATCTTCGTATGTGAGCAAGCAGTTCAACATATAGAGAAATGCAATTCCTGTCAAAATTCCTTAAAATCAGTGTGCAGGAAAGCTGCACTGATCTTGCCTGTTTTATCTTGGCACGGCTGTCTTTGTAAATAAGCGTAAATTGTTTTGACAGCAGGTGGTTCTCACCACTTCACCTCCACCTTCATTACTCATGATCATCAGAGGTGGTTTCCATTCCTTCAGTGGAATGACCACTGAATGGCCCTTAACTCTAAGAAGCAGTACTCCTGACTACAGCAGATACTGTTGCCACTGTTCCTGATATTCCCGATGCTACAACAGTCTCTGATACGCACCATCCTGCAATCATTTTAGAGACTATCCAACTATGAACACAGAATCTATGCTGTAGCACCTGAACACTAAAGAAACTGGGCTTGGGCTTCACATAAGGTTAAATATTTTACGGTTAATTTATACCATCCCGTCAGACTCCACTGACATCATGCTACGTCTGTCAGTTTGCGGTCCAGTGAAAAACCTCTGTCATGAGGCAAAGCCCCCGACTTGCGGCCTTGTTAAATTCAGTTGTCCTGGTGCATAGTCAAACTTGGCTGCTATGGAGAAAAGTGTTGTAACTCACAGTCACAGTGGCCTAGTCAAACTCTACTGTGCAACCATGACAGCCAAACCTCTTGGTAAGATCTCAGTCTATGCAGAAACAGCAAAGCATAAACATACCACAAACAAACAAACAAACAAACAATGTAAAGCAGCAGTTAAATGTGCAAGTGTTTTTATCAGACATACAGCCATATGTCTCCACACTCCCTCTGAGTCTCTGCAGGAATATCTCACACTGACACATACATACACGCAGTGAACTCAGTCTGGCGAGTCACAGTACCTGAGAGACTCTCACACAGCCGAATGTACATCACATCATTCACAGCAAAAACACACACACACACACACACACACACACACACACACACACACACACACACACACACACACACACATGTACACAAAGTTCTCCTGAATTTATAGCAAGCGTAAACAAACTGGCTCTGACAACTAAAAAAGGCTGAGGGGTAGGAAGGGGATGTTCGCCCACTTTAAAATACATCAAGCTTTCTGTATTCACTAAAGCATTTTCATTAAGCCAGACTCCATTTTCCAGAAAGCTAAACCTAAACCCCAAGGCTGTAGGCCAGTTTACCAGAGTGCTTCATTGGGAACCACTTCAGTGGAATAGCATAATGCCTATGAATGAGCATGTCAGGAATAAACTTGTGAGCAGTATTCCCTTAGAAAGAGTTTTACCCCACTCAGAAGCTTTGATATCCAGTAAGAGTCATAACCATGTTGAAATTAAATCCATTTTGAAACTTTTACACACTTAAATGAGAGGATGGAGATGAACTCAATGTGAGCAAACTAACAAACGAGGTCGTGCAAATAGTTATATTCTAGGGCACTATACTGACTTCCCAATGACCACCCCTGAGTAATATCGAAGGGTTATATGGGGAAATGATTAGGTCGTCCTGCAGCATTTATATCCGTTGCAGTCTGACTCATTCTCGAAAAGCAATTTTTATTCTAGATTTATTTTTTCTTTGTAGACTAACTGGTGTTTCAGAATTGTTGGCTTTGTGCAGACCCCTCCTTCTGTTCATGTTATGGATGGATGCCCTAACATTCTCCTGTAACACTTCTTAATACAATCACACAGCTGTGATGGAAAGCTGTCCTGATCCAGTAGCAGCAAAACAGTCGCTATGATACTGCTGCCACTTTCCTTCACAGTTGGAATGAGGTTCTAATGCTGGAATGGAGGGTTTTGGTTTTTCATGATATCAGCCATCTCGTGGTTCATCCAAGTGCTTTTTGGTAAGCCTTAAACAAGCTGTAATATTCGTGGACAGCAGCAGTTATTTGTATATCTCATCCGGCCTGATAAGCAGTGTCAAACGATTCACTGAGGCCATCAGAATCTCTTTTGACATGACATGCCATAACAAATGTATGAGGTAAAGACCAGGGGTGGATGTTTTAAGTGTAGAATCAGACACACTTACATCTGACGGCCATTCAAGGAGTTCGACCTCCTGATCCAAGTTTTCTCCCATAGCAAACTACATAGGATTACATTCTTTGGCCAACCAAAATCTAATAATGTTGGAAGAAACCTTTTTGATAAATTCATGAAAAATGATATAATAGTTTGTGTTGTTTGTTTTATTAAATGCTAGATCTTCAATGAAGATCTGATCCTATTTAGTAATACATAAATTAGGGTTGAAACACTTTACAAAACACAGCAGTGGAAATGATGGGCAAATGATGGTACATAAAAACACACAAATGCATTAACTCACAAAATGTAGGCTATGGGCCCATTGAGTTTCTTTCCTAATTAAACAGCTATTATGAAGAGTGATCACCCTTAGCAAGATAATAAACCTGGCCTTTTTTGTACCTTAGCTTCCATGAGGCATTTCTCTTTGTTAAAACTTTGGGTTTAGTCATTTACTTTAACATGTTTGACCCCTAGCCTTTGTATTTCCCTGTCTTACAGTCTATCTTGCCCTCAGCCTCCACAGGCAATTTACAGTTAAAGCTTCCAGCATGCATGCAATGCCTTATTAGCCAGTGAACGAGAAGACCCAAAGAGCAGCAACAGAGGGATATTAAGAGTATATGCATGGTGACAATGTGTATCTTGTCCTTCATGTTGACTTCATGCTGTGAGTGACTCACTTAGGACCAACTAATCAAAAGAACACCAGTTTAGTTGAGTGAGGGGGCGTCAATCTGCAGCAACAAAGGGAACTCAGCTAATGGTGTGTCGGGATAGGCTAGTCTTTTCTAGAAAACTGAATGTGCTCTCAGGAGAGACCAAAAAGTTGTGCTAGTAATGTAAAAAAAATGATATACTGTACAATACAGTGCAACTGTTAGAGACCACCCTTCATTTATTTCATTTCCAGTAAAAAAGAGAGATCAATGATCAAAAATAAAAATAATGAAACGTTACAGAGAAAATGAGACCCCTAACTGTACAAGACCAAATAGGCCTGGCTAAAATGAAGTTCCATTTTTGTGTCAGATCTAAACCGGTATTTCCAGGCATTTCTGATCTGCCTTTAACTCTAAGAAGACACCTCAACACTACTGGTCAAAAAGGATATGTAACTATCAAGAAGCCATTACTGAGAAAAAAAGAAATACATGATTAACAAAGTTGCTTGGCTGACCATCAGTGAGACCCAACTTTAACACCACTGAATGTGTTAAGATTACTGGGACTGTGAGACACATTTCAACCAACATCTTAGACTAAACTTTGAAGGTGTGGAAAAACATCTCTGCTCACTCACCCACTCCACCTACCATTCTACGTCATCCAACACGTACAGCAGATATAAAACAACATTTTGCAGGATGTTTCATATAACATTTATAAATTACTGCTCTTACATTAGTCATCCTTCAGTTCATCACCAGCTGTCATATACAGTGTTTTTGGGTGGTGCAATATTATCAGTCCAGCAGTGACAATGAGGTGATTGAAAACCCAAACAGCACTGTGGTGTCTGATCCACAACCACGTCAGTGACACTGCAGTGCTGAGAACAGTGGTGGACAGTAACTAGGTAAATGGAATCAGTCACTGTACTTAAGTAGTTTTTTGGTGTATCTGAACCTTACTGAAGTACTTCTGTTTTGGATGGCTTTGTACTTTAACTCCACCACATTTCAAACCCAAATATCTTACTTTTTACTACATGTGTAGTTCCTTTCGGCTGATGTGTGTAGGATGTTAAAGCGTAACAAGCTTATTCATGGATTTTTGACATCCATGGAAATGTCCATTTTAGGCTTGGACTACATCAAGGACCACCTGGAGCAAGGTGGGTAAGGCAGGATGGGAATGGTAAACAGATAAAACATGTTGTTCCTGACTTTGTGAAAAGTAAATGGACCACAATACAGAAATATGTACACATGCACTTGTGACTGGCGAGCGGCTTTCTCTGCATTAATGCAAACACTATTTATTTTATAGTAAATTTGTTTTGGCAAGTTCATGTTTATGAACAGAGACAATGCAGAACAGAGATGCAGTACAGTAAAGGAAAACTCATTAGTGGTCCTGTTTAAAGCAAGACCACTTCTTATTAAACTTAAACTTGTAAGTAAGTTGCAAATAAATCGAAAACCAAAACTTTTGCTTATTTGCAAATAGTTATTTTATAGATCTAGCTAATAAAATCTGATCTCCTTTAGTGTTCTGTGCTTATGATCATTTGACATCGGTGTCAGACTTAATTAATGACCTTCTATTAAAGACTGGTGGAGACACTAGAGTTGTGACGGTACAGTAAGCTGATTAAGAGTCTTGTTCCAGGAATGATAATAGGACATTAGAGCCACAATAAATTGAGGTACTTTTACTTTTCATACTTAAGAACATTTGAAGGTAAGTACTTTAGTACTTTTACTGTACGGTAAGTGGAGGTCTAAAGGGAGGACTTTTACTGGAGCAATATTTTACCTTGGGTATCTCTACTTTAACTCAAGTACATGGTTTGTGTACTTCATCCACCACTGGCTGAGAATGACCCACCACTCAAAGAATACCTGCTCTGTGGTGGCCCTGTGTGGACCCTGATAACTGAAGGGGGTGAACAAAGTATGCTGAGAAGCAGATGGACTACAGTTTGTAACTGTAGAACTATGAAGCGCACTTTTAAGGTAAGTGGAGCTGATACAATAGACCAAAAGTGCATACAAACCAGCATTTCTGTTGCCAAGCTGCTTGTTTTTAGACTCTGAATTACATTTTGGGGAATTTAGTCACACTGTAAAAAAAAAAAAAAAGTCAGTTCAGTTTTTATGTCTTGTGATAACAACACTTCATGTTTTTTGGAGTCTCCGACTCTCTACTCCTGCCACTGGAATCAATGGAATTGACTCTTCGACTCCGCTTTAATGTAACCAAGAGAGCACCAGAGGCAATGATAATGGGACACAGCAGAGATTAAACCACTTCTGAGAAGCGAGATGACGTACATTCAACTCTTTCTGAGTTTGAAAAAAAAGCGGATATAACATTCTGAGCTTTGCATTCTGAGCTTTGTCTAACTTAAGTGATCCAGCAGTTACTCACTGCCTAAATTAGCTTTTTTACTCATGTCTGATCTTCCTAACACAATGATTCACATTCACGTGACTCAAGTACAGTGAGCTGATTAATGTAAAGGAACTAGCGTCTTGAAACGACCCACATGCAAAGTGGTGTACTGGGCAGGTGTCGGCTGGAGCTAAGGGAACCAACCTTGTAACCAGGAGGCTGCTGGCAGGATTTACTAAAATGACAGTACATAACTGAAGTGCTAAATGCCCTCAAACAATCCACCAGCTGTTCACTGCTCTGGACAAGTATGTTCACTGCCCCCTAGTGTTAAGCTCACTAGACTGTGTGTGTATGTGGATGCAGAATATACAAAGATTCCAAAAAATTCCACTGTATGCAAGCACAATGGGTTGTTGACTGTAATTCATAATCAGTCGCATGAATGAATTATGTACATCTTGAAGCAAACACATAGAACCAGCCTTTCCTGCAAATATAGAATACTCTGAGACGAAGATAGAAAAAGGGTCAGCTTGGCTGCTTTTCCACTGTTTACTGGCTTTATCTTCACATTTGACTCTGCATGCCATCAGAAAACCCCAAGAAAGCGAACCTGAATGTTCACACGTTTCTGTAGCACGCCCAGGAAATGGATAGGCATCTGAAGACCACAATCACAAGCTATGTGACATTAAGTAAAAAAATCTGATTTGTGCCACTTCAGCCTAGTGATGTGAACATAGTCATATGGTGTGCTGGTGCGAGGATGTAACTGCAGAACTATTGAAGGTGGAATGGAAGACAGAATAAGAAACTATAGAAAGGGACATCTCAGCTTTGTCCTCTTTTCCACAACGTTATGTGTAAAACACTGTTGTTCGTTTTCGTTCCTATTTTGTTCTGACATCAATATTGGTCAAACTCTGAGACTCTCCTGTTTTACACTATTCTCCGTCAGAATGTCCCTTAAAGCAAACACGGAAACTGACAGAGACGAAAAGTGGACTCCAAGTATTTTAACTATGAGAGACATTAGCCAAGAGTCGACTCAGACTACTAGACATGCAGCAGCTTCTATGCGTACCCTTTATAGAGTTCCTACATATACACTTTATAGAGCTCTTATGCATACCCTTTATAGAGCTCCTATGCATTCCCTTTATAGAGCTCCTATGCATACCCTTTATAGAGCTCCTATGCATTCCCTTTATAGAGCTCCTATGCATTCCCTTTATAGAGTTCCTATATATACAATTTATAGAGCTCTTATGCATACCCTTTATAGAGCTCCTATGCATTCCCTTTATAGAGCTCCTATGCATACCCTTTATAGAGCTCCTATGCATTCCCTTTATAGAGCTCCTATGCATTCCCTTTATAGAGCTCCTATGCATACCCTTTATAGAGCTCCTATATATACCCTTTATAGAGCTCCTATGCATTCCCTTTATAGAGCTCCTATGCGTACCCTTTATAGAGCTCCTATGCATTCCCTTTATAGAGCTCCTATGCGTACCCTTTATAGAGCTCCTATATATACCCTTTATAGAGCGCCTATGCATTCCCTTTATAGAGCTCCTATGCATTCCCTTTATAGAGCTCCTATGCATACCCTTTATAGAGCTCCTATATATACCCTTTATAGAGCTCCTATGCATTCCCTTTATAGAGCTCCTATGCGTACCCTTTATAGAGCTCCTATGCATTCCCTTTATAGAGCTCCTATGCATTCCCTTTATAGAGCTCCTATGCGTACCCTTTATAGAGCTCCTATGCATACCCTTTATAGAGCTCCTATGCATTCCCTTTATAGAGCTCCTATGCGTACCCTTTATAGAGCTCCTATATATACCCTTTATAGAGCGCCTATGCATTCCCTTTATAGAGCTCATATGCATTCCCTTTATAGAGTTCTTGTGCATACCTTTTATACAGCTCCTATGCATACCCTTTATAGTGCTCCTATACATACCCTTTATATAGCTCCTATGCATTCCCTTTATAGAGCTCGTATACATTCCCTTTATAGAGTTCTTATGCATACCCTTTATAGAGCTCCTATCACACCCTTTATAGAGCTTCTATGCATACCCTTTATAGCGCTCCTATATATACCCTTTATAGAGCTCCTATGCATATCCTTTGTAGCGCTCCTATGCATACCCTTTATAACGCTCCTATGCGTACCCTTTATAGAGCTCCTATGCGTACCCTTTATAGAGCTCCTATACATACCCTTTATAGACCTCCTATACATACTCTTTATAGAGCTCCTATGCACACACTGAATGAAAGAATGCAGAGGAAACATTTAGCTTTGAAAAAGAATGGCAATATTTCCCATCTGTTCAGATCATCTTCTTCCAGACCATGGTATCAGGACCCTGTAATACTGTGCTATATCAGAAAGATGTCATGATATTGGATTTTATCAGTGCTGTCCAGCACTAGCCACTGACATTATCAAATTCACTTACGTAAACCAGAGGGAAGGAGCCTCAGTGTACAGCCTGGACTAAAGAGCACGGGTGGATTTTCACTAATCCTCTAGTAATTACCCCACATCTGGCTGTCCTAAATTAAGTCAACCACACACCCTCTCTGCAAACACTTCATCCATACTGCCATTCTCACAGAGAAGCACTCAGATAGAGAACAAACTATTTACAACTCTGTTCATCCTGATATCATCTGCCTGTTTGGATAATGCCCAATTAGCACGGATCGGTGGCCAGTCTAATGGGCTACAGTACATCTCTATAACTTGGGTTTTGTTCCGATTTTCTATAGGCCTGCTTTATGGAGCACATGTTTAAGCCTTTTCATGGTGGTTTGCTTTCGACTGCTTTACTATGCACAATCACTATCAACATCTACTATTCATTCATCAAGCGGACGCTCGTTTCCACAGCGACTTCCAGTTTGGAGCAATGTTTTGGAAAAGGGTGACCTTTTCTAACAGTGCACTGCCACTCTAATTGGACACGGGAATCTATATAGAAACAGAGATGACTGAAGTGTTTGAAACATTCAGCATGTTTTGAGGACATGCAATGCAAGGTTAAATAAATGTTTTCATTGGAAACTTTTCTTTTGGTTCTTTCTAAAGGTAGGAGAATGTTCTCTAAAACATTCTGTCATCTCAGGTCTTAGTAACATTTCCTGAATGTTGCTCTGAGAATATTCTTCATTAGTCATCATGTAATGTAATCAGTGGCCCTGACAACATCCTCAAAACATCCTCTCAATGTCACAGTTAAAATCGTATATCTTAGTTAACATTGAAGGAATAGTATCTGAAATTATAAACATCTTTAAAATGTTCTTTAACTTTTATATTAAAACATTTTCTTTAAAACTTGAAAGTGATGTGAGCCAAAGTTCTGGGAACGTTCCCTGCTACCTGGGAATGTATTAATGCCACGGCTGTAATTATGAATGCCATTTATTTGACTTGCATTACCTTTTACACAGGGTAGCGGAGCTGCTTGCCTACTGGGTGCAATTAAGTTTAGCCTGCTCATTGCCCTCAGGCAAGCTCAGAGAACATACAGACCCCCACATTGCTGTGCTAAGATTCAAACTATTCAGCTGCACATCATTCCATAGTGGGAACGTAGCCACACCATGCACTGGTACCAGAACGGAACTGCAGGGTTGGTCAAGGTAGAATGGAAAATTAAATAAAATGCTGGAAAAAGCAACATCCTAGCTTTGTCTTCTTTTCCACAGGTTTTGGTTTTTGTCCCTTGCTCATTCTCTTTCGCTAGTTTCTGATAATTTATTGCGAAATAAATAATGAAGAAAACCAGCTGTAGTGCAGGACTTATAGAAAGCTCTGAATGTGTTTATCCAAAGGCTGTGAATATGAGAGCCATTTATTTGACTTGCATTACCTTTTACACAGGGTATTTGAGCTACTTGCCTACTGGGTACAATTTACCCATTCACGCCCAGCAGCTAAATTAGATATGATAATGGAAAAGGTATTTTTGTAGTTTCGTGTTAGAGCACTTATTCTTATTATCATTTCTAATTACAAGTAATTGTGTTTATTCACAAGCAAATATGGAGTTTCTACTGTTTTGTGTTTCTATTTTTTCTGATAAATTAAGTGATTACAAACTGTTTAGCCTGCCCATTGCCCTCAGAGAACATACGGACCCTCACGAGAACATACGGACCCCCACATGGTTTGATTAGATCTGAGATTTAATTAGAAGCGCTGGTCCCATGTGACCTAAAGAATTAGATCTGGATTAGACTGACAAATTGAGCTCCAAAACTCTCTTTCTAGACTGTTCATTAGAAGAACAAACGTGCTGAGGGAAGCTCAGAGAAGCCAAATGACCGAAAGATACAGAGATGATTGCAATGAACTGGACCTGAACTTCTTTCACGCACCCCGTCACGTCCACAGCACTGTCTCTAAGCTTACGGGTATTCCTGCACTGTTACTTCACCTGCTTACCTGTGTTGGCTGCGTCCTTAGCTGGCTCCACTCTCTCCACAGAGCCGTACTGTTTCACAGGTTTCCGCTCCTTCTCCATCCCGATCAGAAGAGCCCCTCAGAGCACTAAATGGTCGGAAGGTGTCTCTTTGAATGAAGCTGAAGCGTTGCTCCAAGAGCAGCGTTAACTCATTACTCTGACTGTCCTCAGGAAGATCTGCGCATCTGTGTCCCCACACTCGCGGAGCTGAAGGTAATATGTGCGTGTGTGTAGGAGAGAGAGAGAGAGAGAGAGAGAGAGAGAGAGAGAGAGAGAGAGAGAGAGAAAGAGAGAGGGGGGAGTGAGTAAATGCAACTGATGAATGGAACCAGCTCCAGTCGCCTGAATAACGCCACCTTGTGGCTAATATGGAGAATGCAACCATTAGGGGCAGCGCTGACTACCACTGACTACCCCGCACAAACGCAACTGGTTACTACAGCCTCACTAAAGCACTTGACATGTAACCGGTGTCACAACAGTAATGCTTCTACCCAGGTTTTTAATGTAAAAGTATGCAGCCCTGTTGTGTCTCTGCCAGAAGTGGACCAGATCTGTTCTGGAACATGTGGAGCGCATGAGTGTTTATATATGGGGACCGCTTTTGCCTCACATGCAGGTTGCAAATAGACAGCTCTGCTGAATATGTGCCAGAAATGAATGAGATCTGTTTTGTGGCAGGCTTAATTGAATAATCCGCATTTTTAAGAAAGACATAAAAAAAAAAAAAAAAGAGACTGTAAAAAATATATAAGCTAATCAGCCCTTAAAAATACATAGAAATATTACTGGTCTTACTGTAAAAGAGATCAATAGGAAAAGTAATAAAAACAATGTATCATCAACAAGCAAAAACCACTACATACAAACCACCCTTACTGATTTATTAAAACCGTAAAATGAATATTATGTTTAAAAATAAGATAAAATAAATGAAGAGTCAGGAAACCATAACAGCCTCCCTGCTTCACTGCTGCATTTTCCTTTTGGCTCTTATTATACTGCTGGAATAATTAGTAGGCTAAATATTAATATTACCAAGTATTAACTATTGCCAAAGTCACATACCGTGTATGAAAAAGTTTGAACACCCTGGTCAAATGACACGCTTTGATTTAAGGGCAAAGTAGTTGTAAGCATCCACTACAGAGGACACGCTCTGCATTTTGTCTGAAAGCTTTGCTGTAACATTTCAGTTTGTTTTGAGTTATATAAAATATAAATAAATTATACAACTATAAAATACATTTTGATTTATTTGACTGGTTCCTGCAATATGTTAAATTCAGCAACATTCATTGATCATTAGAACAACAGAAAAAAGTCACATGTGCAGTGTGCTGTGAAACACATGTTAATAATGTGTGACAGATTTTCATCCATGTGTCTGATCCGATCAAGAACTACTTTGTTTCACCAGAGGGTGGCAGTAGTCTAATGCCACGCACCTCCTCCACAGCTAGTTCAGGATGAGGATACTTTGGCTCCATGCACAGAAGCCATTAACCCTAATCAGATAGAAGTTTCATAACTTGATCTCTAAGCTATAACTCTAAGCAAATGAATTATGCAGTGATTTAGAACCACTTGATGTAATTTCCTCTTTATCTGATGAAGAAGTTATACACTAGGTCACTGTACCTGTGGTATTCATAAACGCCAGCAGAAAATACCCTTGTAAAACTACACGTTTAGTGTGATCTTCTAAGTAAACATGAAGTTTACAAACCCCTAATATACAGCAATCTATGTATTTTAATGCACACCTTCCATGCATTTGTTAAGTTTAACGTACAAAAGGGCCTATAACGTTTGGACAAGCCACAATTTATGCATTTACTTTTTCCCCCCAGTGTGTAAAAATGTAGCAAATAAACAAATACTGTGCATTAACATACCGTAGCATGTTCACTGTACTGGTGTATTCACTTACTTTCACTTACCCCAACAAAACATGTTATTTGACCAGGAGGGTATTTCACAATGCAAGGTTTCTCAGTTTAAGTAAGTCAGTTTAATAAGCCTTAAGCTTGTCCAGTCGGAGAGGTGCTGAGGTATATTCTTATTGGACAGTTCTGTTCAAGTCATTTGGCTACACAAGAAAACCCGTTTTGTGAAATACCCCGCAAGAGTGACCAAACAGTTCATGTACTTTAACAATATGCCAGAGCAGGGTTCTCCCTAGTTGGGATCAATTTTTCTAAAATATTGAAGTAAGATACAAAAATACCCAGAGTGGTGAACAGGACAGCCAGTTTAGTACATGAGCAAACTTACTTTACTCTTTGTAAGTGGGCAAACATGGTTTATAAATGGTTAGAACATTTGACTAGGGCTGTAGTACTTCTGTGCGTAAACATTATCACAGTGTTTGTGGCAGCTTTTGTGGCATTGCCAGTCTTTGCCACTGACCTTTGAGTTCATGCCATGTCATAGTGTTGACTTAACATTCCCTATTTGCAGACCTCACAACTGTGTGTCATCGTTATTATCGACAAGCAAATATTGAATAACACGTATATCATCAGATAAGAGAGGAAAAACTGGAAATGAGGGGAAAAAATCTATTCAAACAGGCTCTGCACAGTTTGCTGATAAGACAAACATAAATAGAGACACACTAGGATACGTGAATTGAAGAACACATTGGTCTTCAGGTCCTGCTCTGTTTCCTGAAGAGACTTTTGTGTTATGGTATATTGTGTTGTGCTTACACGTTTATAAAAAAAAAAAAAAGATTTTTTATGAAAAAAAAATGTATAACTTGTTCCTGAAGGTCAAGCTGACTGGAACTTGCATCATATTAAGGGTGGTCTTTGGCTCTGTACTGTGCACTAATGTATAGAGATGTTATCCCAAGCAATTCTGGATCATTTTAATAATATTAGTCCACTGGTCATGAATGCTCATGTAATGTAAAAGTCAGCTGGTGCTATCCAAATAGAAACTACAGTTTGGCAACGATTATAGTTACATAAGTCAATAGTTCCTTGGAAGTGGCAACTGAAACACATTTAATCAAATTCTTTTCCCAGGACAAATAATGGTCCTATAAACTCACTGAACACTTTATTAGTTACACGTCTTCCATCTACACTCTTTGTCCATTTTATCAGCTCCACTTACCATATAGATGCACTTTGTAGTTCTACAATTACAGGTGGTGGTCCATCTAATTCTACTTTATTAGCCCCCTTTCACTTCATTCTTCAGTGGTCAGGACCCCCACAGAGCAGGTATTATGTGGGTGGTGGGTCATTCTCAGCAAAGCACTGACACTGACGTGGTGGTGGCGTGTTAGTGTGTGCTGCTCTGATATTACCTTAGTGTTACTGCTGGACTGTGAATAGCCCACCACTCGAGAACATCCAACCAACAGCATTCTGTGACTACTAATCAAAGACTAGAGGATGACCAATACAAGGTGGATACAGATGTGCATAACACAGTCACACAGTCTTTAAAAACTCCAGCAGAACTGGAGCAGTGTCCAAACCGCTTATACCAATATAACACACACCAACACACCACCATTGCTGCATCACAAGTGCTGAGGACACTCCACACAACAATATGACTCAATATCTGCTCTGTTTTGGTCCCGCCCATTGAAGAACAGGGTGAATACTAGATAGAGCATGCAAAGAAACAAACAAACCAAAGTCAATTGTGATAAAGAGTTCAGAAACGAGGTGGGAGTACCTAATAAAGTACTCAGTAAGAGTACAGTCACGGTCTATAGTTTGGCAAAAAGGTATAAGGCTTTCCAAATCTACTGTATGGGTCCTCTTCCTCATAGCAGGCTTACAGGTACCGTCTCATTGACGTCTCTTTGCTGGGCTATTTTTTTTTTTAAAGTGCTCTGTCCATAATATCAAACACGCTTCATTTGACTTTATACGTCAGAGAAGTAAAACTTCCTTTCGGGTTAAGTAAATGAAACGGCTATAAGTAATAAAAAGGGTACGAAACTCAATTAAAGTGGGTAAACTAACTCCAGTACAGGTTTAGCAAACACTGCGTAAAACAGGTTGGGTTTGACAAACCTGATAAGGTAATGCACAACACTGTCTACATTACATTGGTGTTCAGAGAAACAGTTTGAAATGGTGACATGATAATCCAGAGAGTAAACAGAGACACACATACACTCACACCCCAATTTAAACAAATGTCTTCACTGCCTAGAAAAACATCTTACCAATACAAATGCTTTGTCCTTACATAGATCCCCTAGTTCACCTCACTTAAGCCCAATTACTTAACATTATACATCATTACTTATCTGGGTTAAGTACATTATGAACAACATACATACAACTCGCCTCATTAACAAGTGCTTTATGGCCACAGTGCACTTTTGAACTGCAGAATGCAAAGTGACGTGTTTTTGCTGGGCATTTAAGGCCACATCACACTGCACTGGTACTTCATGTGGTTACTAGAAGCTTCCAATTTCAGAAATTTTGTTTGGTCCACTGGAATCTAGCAGATCAGCAGATTCATTGCTTTTACCAAATCAGGCATCTACTATAACTATAATACAGCTCATTTAGTTCTTTGATGTTCTGCAGTGGAGATATAATACGGTAAAGAAAGCAAGGGCAAATCTTCAGTTTTCCTATATGTGATACGCCGTGTCCAATTAAATATGTTCCAAACATTTTTAGACGGAAATAAGCATTTACTTTTATGATGAAGTGCAAAATAATATATTTTCCAACAACATTGGTCAAACATAAATACATTGGTATCCTGGCAGCTGAGAAAAACTGCAGCTCTTGCAGCATCCATGTACAGCAGAACAGGCATGGGTGTAACTTTCTTCTGAAGCCAAAAAGCCATCATTTGAAACACAGTGTCTTGCTTTGGTCCTTCACATATGATAGGCTTATAGGTCATTGGTGAAGTACATTCACCAGCTATAATCCTTATTTCTCTAGTCTCCTCCAATTGTTGTTCCCTTTGTCTTCCTCCATAGCTTTCTCCAGCCAGTCATTGTCCTGGTCAGATTCTGATTCGCTCACCTCACTGGCGTCAGCAGCCAGCAAGCGTGAGTAGTTTATCCTGCGCTGGCGAGGGATCCTCCACTGCAACACAGATAACGTGATGCACCACAATGCAAGCATAACTGCTGTACCCTGGAAGAGCACCCCTAGTCCAAACTTCTGTACCACAAATCCTCCTACCAGGCTTCCTAGTCCAGCCCCAAGATCCAGAGACAAGGCCTCAAAGACTCGGAACACTGCCCGCTCTGTCCCCGGAGAAGCAATATCTGCACATTGAGCCTCGACTGCCCACCAGAGGGCACCAGTGCTAAGACCAGCCAGCAGTTGAGCAGGAAGTGCAGCCCACGGAGCCCATAAGAAAGAGTAGTAAAGGCACTGCAGAGACAGACCCACAATGCCAAGAAGCAGTAGTCGCCCATGAGATTTCAGGAAACGGGCCACACTTCCATTTAATGGACTAAACACAGCCTGGCATAGAGGTGGCAGAGCCAAAATAATGCCCATCTGAAGCTCTGATGCACTGTGCTCCTGCATCAGCCATAGGAAAAAGTCAGATGTAGCTGAGCCTGCCATGCCAATAAGGAGGGCAGTGATGGCACAGAGCATAGCCCGTGAATCCCCGCGCACCAGCTGCAGGGCTTTCAAGCCACTACCAGGAAGACGTTCACGTTTGTGGCGGTACAGAGGTAACAAAGCCGCAACAGGGACCATTATGACCATTAACAAAGCGTAAGCGTAAAAGTGCAGTACAGTTCCAAAGAGACAGTATAGGATGCTTACTAGAATACCACTGCTCCCAATACCACCAGCTGTCCCTAGAAGTCTCCAGGGCTTAACAGTACCATGGCGGTCTGTGGCATCCACAAAATCAAGGTATTCGTGCAGTCCATCATCAGCTGTCCACTCCAGTGGGGCAGCCATGAGCTCCCATATTCCTATTACAATCATCACCAAGAAAAACATCTGATGTTGAGCATCCATGACTTTCAGGCTTCCAAGAAACTCCGAGCCAGCTGCAACCTCCTCCTGCTTTTCTTCACGCTTTCTTAAAGACCTACTCCTCCTCTCTACGGACTGGCTCTGAGTAGTTTCTGTTTCCATAGCTTCTTGGCTGCCAGTTTCATATACACCTGCCTCACCTCTCACAATTTCAGAGGTACTTTTGGCATTTACTGAGGTGTTGATTGCCATTTCAGTCATACGTTCAGTGTCACTGGGTCCTTCTGTAAACCTTATCTTAGGTTCTGCAGCATGCGTAACTGGTGTGGAATCTGTCTGGGGTTCCAGTTTGGTGGAGTCAAACTCATACACTGTGTGGTTAGTACTGAGCTGACTAACGTTACAGCTTCCACTCTCCGTGCTCACTCCTGTGGGTGGAAACAGCAAAAGTAACATAGCAACTGTTGCTGAACAGATGACAGACCCTATGATGACCACACGCCTTTTGTTATGGCGCCTGGCCAGGGCACTGGAGACAGGCTTCCAAACCAGGGCCACCAGGTGTTTGGCGGCCATGGCGATGCCTGTCATTGCAGCGGTGAGGCCGAGGTGCCGGAGGTAGAGGGTGAGGAAGGGCAGGAGGCATCCTGAGGCACAACAATGCAGGAAGTGAAAGAAGCCTGCAAGGCCCACAGCTCCTCTCACATCCCACTGCTTGCTCCTCTTCATGGTGGCTTCCTCTGTCACACCAAACAGTCATAAGAAGAGCTCTGGGTACAGAAAGACAGAAATCAGTAAAGAGGTAGGGTTGGACAATATGGCTACATTTATCAACATACATTTTTTCATAATATTTCACAATGAATCGTTCTGAGCATATTGTGGGTATGGTACCTATTTTAGGAAACCGGATCATCTGAATAATTCAGGGAACTATTAGTCCTGTTTAACTGGATTTAATGCAGCGAAGCATGTAAAGCATAAAAGCTGCACTAAAAATGTGGAGTCGCCTTGTAAAGCCTGGAATAATCATTTTAAAGTCAGAGTTTAACATTATACTGATGTAGATATGACAACAGAAGATCATTCACACACATCTTTGGACGACGCATTTTACAAATGTTACAAAACGTTCTTCTGAATGTTGCATGCAATTACATTGACTCTGTCCACTCTATTATTCACACCTACGTCCACCATATCGGTCTCAAAAGCACTAAATTCTAAAAGGAGTTACTTTAGATAATAATAATAATTGTGGATAGCATTTGTGGCACTGTTGGCTCTATTTTTACCTATGTTTCAACATATATCAAAAGAAAGAAAGAAAGAAAGAAAGAAAGAAAGAAAGAAAAGGCCTCTGAAGCTTACTCTTGCAAACTGTCCTAAGATTTATTAAAAGGTCTAAAAGTATCCATACATCCCTACTAATTAGTGAACCCAGCTGTTTTAAAGGGGAAGTTCTGACTAATTACAATGATAAGATGGTAAGATGTTTAGAGTAGAGATGAGAGGACATCTTTAATGTCTCTAAAAGCTTCTTCACAGAAAGTTACTACACAAAATGGTTACAAATATGCTAATAGCTGATTGATAAGCTAGGCAGAAAAGTACATGTTTGGCATTATAAAGCAAAATTGTTGTGTCTTCTGATTTACCCGTTTAATCATCATAAACAGTGTGTATAAAATCTTATGAAGACACACGTAGGTTCGCTGCTCTTTTCGGATAGTAACTAACATAGCTAGATTTTATAGTGTTGTAGAGATTGTAATTCCTGTTCTTTACACCCCCACTATGAGTCAAATGTCTCTACAACAAACCATTTCACCTCAAAACACATCCGGACTGACTGGTTTATGCAGACATGTGGCATAATAAGGTGCACCCATTGCTGGCGCAGTCGATCAACCGTGCACATTAAAAACTATTGCCAACAGAAAAGGAGGGGAGCATGCATACATTAGGCCTAGGGTCACCAGAGGCCTATAAAACAGTGGAGCTGTGTTCTCTGTAACGCTGGAGTGCTTCACTTTAGATGGAGTGGTGGAGTACATTAGGGATAAGCTGGAGTGGTGTTTGTGATCGTTCAACATCAGTAACTGACCCCATTAAAGCTCTTGTGGTTGAGTACAATCAAATCTTCAAAGCAATGTTCCATCTAGTAGAACATTTGGTGTAAAGACTTCTCAGAAGAGGCTGTTACTGCAGCAAACGAGGACAAACTTCCTACTAAAGGGGAATTCCACCAAATTTAGCCAACGGTCTGTATAATTAAGCAGCTGAGTAATAAACAGAGTCCTTCTGAGTACTTTGATGTGAAATGGTTTATTGTAGAGAAACCTCTTTGGAGTGGTGGCAGTGATGGTAACCAGGGGTTGCCATGTCTACAGCACAAATATATGTTATTTTATTTACCACCCAAAACCACCAGTGAACCTACGTGAGTCTTCTGAGTATGTATGGAACATTGTTGCTAATTGTAGTATACTCAGTGTACTTTCCTGCACTCAGGATTAATGTACTGAACTTGTGCCATTTCTGATACACTAACTACGTACTCAATATGCTAAATATAATCATTAGTGCTATTAAAACATTTTTAATAAACTGAACTAATTGTACACTAACTGCACTTAGCTGTAGTATTTTTAGATAACACAAAAATTTGTTCCCGATCTACTTAGATACACATTTAAGTACATTACTAGTACATTCCAATATGCAAATTAGTATACCCATGCACTTTGTATACTTTCATTAAATAGGTAAAATGTACTACTATTTAGCATACTATAATGTGTTTGACATTTACATACTGTTATTAAAATACATTCTACTTTATTTTTACCTGGAAAAGGCAAAAATGAGAAAAAGTGTTATTTGGGGGCTATTTTTCTTAGAACACCATGTATCCCTCCACCATTAAACAGATTAAAATAAATGGATTTAAATACACCAAACTTTATCACAAACATCAGACAATGTCGTCATTAACGTTTCACGTAATAACTTTTTTGGGAAGGAGCTTTTAGGGGCATTCAACTCTTCTGGTGATGAGTACATCTGGTGTCTTTCAACCACCACCACTGTAGACAGTTCTGGCTCCATAAGTTTCTCCACAGAGAAGCACTTGACACCAAATCTCTGTAAAGGATTCTGTTACGACGTTAAAGGTTTAATTATCAGGCGAATTGCTCTTTCATTTCATTGGCGCTGAATAAGGAGATTACACGCTTTAGAACAAACAGTGCATAGATGAAATGCCTTTTGCATAACCGGACTTTCTCTTCCTAAACCTGTTGGAGGAGAGGGAAGGACATTTCCACCATCTGGAATGAAGCTGCTTATTCAGTATTCAGCACGCGCCTCTGGACGCTTGTCGGAACTGTGTTTAAGTACCGGGTCACCGAGGTCATATGTCACAAAAGACAAGATGTTTAATACAGAGAAGAAGGCGGTTTCCAGCGTTTGCTTCACACCATAGTCGCGTGTTATTAGATTTGACATGGTCTGAGGTGCAGTTTACCCGTCCGGGAAGTCCAGGAAGAAGTTCTGAAAGAATGTCAAATAAAAACAAATGGCCCAATAACAACCAATCTCCACATAACACAACCGAATCCATGACTCTAGTAGCGGAGTTAACTCACTCAATGCTGTAAAAAGCACAAACATCACAACCAGAACTTCGAGCTACGCTGGAGGAACCTGCGCGCTGTGGTACACCTGTTTCAGTTTGTACACGTCACGTCACACGCAGCACTCATTTGAATGCGTCCTTTACCTTCACTGGTTCGTCTCTAGAAGATCACTGAGGTCATTTCTCTCCCCTGTGAAAACTAAAAACAATCCTCCACACAGTATGAAAGTGCAGACCTGCCGCACGTCTTCGGAGAGACAGCAACCAACCGGCGTTCAATGGCGAGGCGAGTGCTGCTTACCTGCCGTGGCGTCACTGACTCGCACTGTAGCACCCCCCGTCTGCGGATAGGAGAACTGCAGCCCGGATTCAACGAAGCGCCGAGAGATTTGGCCATATGAGCAGCTTCCGGGCAAACTGTTTAGTAGTGTATCTTACAGATCCATCTTAGAAAACGTGCCGAGTGGCTTTTAGAACTGCAGTGGATCTTTCTAGAACACCCAGCATCAATGAGCATAAATAATAATGTTAGAGGTTAGAGGTTCTTCTCTTTTCGGGATCTTTTAAAACGACCTCATAGTCAGAGGCGTGGACATCATTACAGTACATATGCTGCCACCAACGTGTTATAATGGGAATAAGCACAGTAACTCAGTAGAGGTGTTTTCGTGCACATATGTAGATGTACATAAGCATAATAATTATAATAGACTGTAGTAATTATTATTAATCGCAAAGTAATACTTAACAATAATTCATATTATTTATAATTTCATTGTACAGTGTAACTGCTTGTTCCTCTGTGCATATAACAGTACACTCTTGAATCTTAAATCTTTAATATGATTTATTTATATAGCACATTTCAAATACAAGTGTTGGTCAAAGTGCTGTATAAAGTGCTAATCAAAAATACTAGGACCAATCCATCAAAAGTACCAGGTCCAAAACTTCCAAACAATTTATAGAGCTGCAGCTGAACATCTTCCTATATCCATCAATCAGCTTCAAAACCTAAGTTTAATTTGCTCTATTCTTCTTTTTGGGAGCTCTGGGAAGTCAGAGCTTTGACCAGCAGCAAAGCAGTACAGATCCTGTCACTGCCGTTTTATATTCACATTAAACACACAAACTTAATGTTAATGACTAAAATTAGTAGAATTAGATTGCTTTCCACACAAAATCCTGTAAGTACAATTATAACTATAATTAGAAAATACTCACATCTTAAAATATAAAAACTGCATAGGAACTGAATTTTTTTATTCTTCGCTTCTTGGTTTTTTTTTTTTTTAAATAACATTGAAAGCCAGAAGAGTAATGCACAATGCAGGACAGATACTGCCACCAACATATTATAATAATATTACACACAAAATTATTTAGGAATTAAATATGGATGCATAAAAGTACACCTGAGTAACAATAAAACTATTATGAACTAAAATTACTCAGGAAGTTACAAATCAATCATAAACTGCTCAAATACTAAGTGACATAAAACTGCAACTGTACTTTGCATAAATTGCGTGTTAGAAATATGACTTTACATGTAAAGTCAAATGTTTAAGTGTAGTTACTGTTTTACCACTAAAAGTACAAACATATCAGAAATGTATTTGTGTAAATGTACTAGCTAGTGCTAGTCAGATGAACACTAGATTGTGTTATTGGGGAGTTTTACTGAAAAGCAAAGGATTTAAAAGAGTTTTGCATAAAGGGTGCATGCAAAGACTGCGTGTTGACATTTATTTGGACATAAAGCTAAGAAAATTAGTAGTGTGAAGTTTTGACAGACAGAAAGGATGCATATTTTAAGCACTGAGCTATGTTTTAGTAATCTCATTCATTGCTAATAATCTGTAAACCTGTCAGCAGACACACAGGTTTGTCTGTTTTGTCCAATAAAGTACTCCCTTTGTGTAAAGCATCATTTTGAGAAGGGGTGTTTATATTTACTGGCAAATAAATAGTCTGTGTGTGTGTGTGCGTGTGTGTCTGTGGTAGTAGAATTCCCCTTTACCAAATACAGAAACTCATTAACTTTGCGTTATAGCTCCATCTGGTGGACAAAAACAATTTGTTTTTTTAAGGTCTCAGGATTCACCTCAAACAGCCAAGCAGTCTATAAAACAACAGTGCAAGCCCTATGAAATCCTAAACTTTGGAGCATACAGTTGGACTGTACAATTGCCACATTCAGTGTTAAAAACTATCGAGAACAGCTATAGCCTTTTTTCTATTTTGGGCATCGATGATTAATTAATGATCCTGTGTACAAAACACACTCTCGACTATTGCTGTATAAAGCCTGGTCAAGACACCACTTGAATCTACTGTGCAAGTATTCACACCACAGAGGTATATGGTTTCAGCCAGTGTGTCTCTTTGGCTGCAGACTTCTTGATAGAGGTGGTGCTGTCTGTAATTGTCACTGTAGCGCTCCAGAGAAGGTGTTGATGGGCAAAGAGAAAGTTTTGCTGAGATATCGGCTCAGCCCTGAGTCATCCTCCTCCATAGTGTGCCTAGACTTCTGAAAGCAGTATCCTGGGTCTGTGCTGGGAATCACTTCTATGCTACAAGGTAGATACAGATAAAAGGTTGTATGGTTAAAATGTCAAAATTCGCTCCCCAGTTCATATAGTATGGAATCTAAACCATAAAAACATCACAATGCATTTACATACACTCACTGAGCACTTCATTAGGAACCTAGACCTGAATCTACAGCCATTGTCCATTTTATCGGCTCTACTTACCATATAGGGGCACTTCACTTTCAGTTCTACAATTACAGACTCTGGTTCTCTGCATACATTGTTATCCCTTCACAGGACCACCACAGAACAGGTATTATGTGGGCGGTGGATCATTCTCAGCACTGGAGTGACACTGACATGTTAGTGGGTGCTGTGATGGTGTGAGTGAGTCAGACACAGCAGTGCTGCTGGACACTTCAGTGTCACTGCTGGTCCACCAACCAAAACTATACAGCCATATATATGTGTATATATGTGTATATATGTGTATATATGTGTATATATATGTATGGTAAGTGACATTGATCAAATGGACAATGAGCATAAGTTTGAGGAATTCCTAATAAAGTGCTTGATGAGTTATAAGACCGCCTTTTGACAATGTATTGAATCAGCACAAAACCAGCCTGTTTTACTGTAAGGGCTAAAAAGAGCTTGGAAAATGATATTATAAAAATGAAATATTTCTGTTTCTGGCGCATGAACAAAAAACGGTCCTTTATACTTATCCATGCCTTTATTGTACATCTGTGTTTATTTACCTCTGGACTTTTTTGAAGATTCTATTTGAGTCCTTGTCCAAACAGACTGTGAATGTCTTCTCCTCCAGGTTTCGAATGGAAATTCTGGTCACTCTGAATGTAGACTATAGTACAGTATGTTATTGTAGATGCAATACTGAAATTAATTATTCTGAATAAATATGTATTAATTCTCATTATTGTTTGATGTTATTTAACACTTTATATTTATCCAGCATCTAAACCGCTTATCCTCCTTGGTCACAAGTAAACACTTCTCAGAAAACCTTGTCCTGTCTTCAACAACTCATATAGTGGATCTCTCGTTCTTACCATACAGGATCTTGCAGGATTTGGGTCACGGAATTCTACGTTGAGGCTGTCGAGATCTGTGGGAAAGAAGTGTTATTCCTAGATAGGGAAATCCTACACAATCAGACAAATATATTGAACTCTTCTGTGAAGATATGGTGAATTTATTCAGTAGCATACTTTTGGTTCCACATGAGGGAACGCGGCAAATTGATACACCACATGTCGCCACAGACAGTCCTCTGTCCGTCTCCCGATTGCTGATTGACGCCTGCAAAGAAAAGCAGTATATTGGTGACTTTCCACATCACAACAGTGACCTCAATTTCAGGGCACTTGAATTTCTGATAACTGATAATGTTACATTATTGTTTAGACTGATTTAGATTTGATTTTTATACATAGTTTTGTTTTGCTTTGTTGACCAATATGATTGGTGACTAGTGTCAAACAATCACACTTCTTAAACTCAATTACACATAAGAAACTTGTTTTTCTTAAAAAGCCCCATATTCTACAGTTTTGTATAATTACTTTTCCCCCAAGAGGTCTAACATTTGTTTATGTTTATGTACCAAACAGTCATGATATATTTTTACATAGCTGTTATATGTAATATATAGATACAGATATGTAAATGCATTAAGTTGATGCTGTAGCTGTAAATTCAAAATAACCTGTTTTGCAAATGAATAAATTTACAGGTGATCTAAATTTTTGCTCCAACCTAACTTGCAATCGTCAGAGTTAGAGAAAAAATCTAGATCTGATGGAGGTCCATAAGAATAGGTCGTAAATCAAACTTATTCTTGGTTGTGGATCGTTTTTATTTATAGAAATGGTGCTCAGCGAATGACCTGTTTTCTAGGAAGAGCCTTTTCAATTCTAAAGAACTAGGTTCTTTAAGGCTTTAAAGTTCCTGTGAATGTGTCAAAAAAACTTTGTATGATACAGATCTTTAATGTCATATCAAACATCAAGCAAAACCTGAATAAAAAACATGGCTTTAAGAACACGGTCCGAATAGCTGGCGAAAAAGGCTTTCATGTGCTGCTAACTTCATGAAAACAAGTCATAGACAAAGCATTGTGCAAATTAATGAATGACCGAATGGATGAACTAAGCAACATGTGATGGAATGAATGAGAAGATATGCACAGGACTGAATAATAAATGGACAAATAAGGCAACATGAAAGAATGGAAGAAGTGAATGAAGGAACATATATAGAACAATGTTGATCTATAAATAAACAAATTAACATGGCTGCCCAAAATGAAGTGGTCTCGCTTGGTAGTTCTTGGTATTGGTGGTCTGGCATTAGTTTGCTAACTTTCTCTGACTCTGAAACTGTTTTGTGTCGGTGTGGCAAGATCCGCCCACCTAGTGATTGGCTAGGAAATACTTATGAAAGCATTACCCTAGAATATGGTGAAATGCAGCAGACATTTATTTGACATTGGGAAGGTTTTCACAAGACACTTTGTCCATGTGTATTGTTATCCAGAAGAACAAGATTAACTGAATCAGACAGAAAACTCAGATTTATCTTCCAGGGAGTTTTAAAACGGCCTTCACACAACTCTTTGTGGCACCTTCTCTAAAGAGTGTACTCTCAAAGGTTATGGAGTATTAAGAAGATAATATAAAGAAATGATAGTCACCCTTCTGTAAATGACGGACAAAACTACTCCACCTTCTTCTTGGGTGTATTTCTTATACCGCACTGATCCTGTAAAAATGAACATAATTGGTTAATTACTGGTATTTAGGAAAACAGGGCAAGCCACCTTATTCTAATATCACCAGTGTAAGATTAACAGCCCATGCCTACCTTTGATTGTATCTTTTAATGTTGGTCTGAAAGACCTAAACTCTGGGAAGTCAATGTCTAGTTGACACACAAACACCTCCTCCACTGTTTTAGGATCCAAGCCTGAGAAGGACATCTGCATATAGGAAGAGTAAAGGGAACATTGCTTTGGATGGCTTATATGTGGTCATTAAAGACACAGTGAGAGAAGTATTCCTCTTGTAACACAAATATTGGCTTGAAAAATAACCAAACTAAGCAATGTTTCTAGTGCTAAAAGACATAGAAATCAAAAGGCAAGAGTGATTATTTCAGTCAAACAAAATAACTAGTACGAGTGGTTGCCTTGCAAAGAGAAAATGTGCTGGCGTTACCTAGATACTTGATAGAATGGAACTGTGCAGAACTCACTGTACTGCATATTGGTCAGTGTTAAAATATAAAGCAGGAAAAGAGAAAACTGAGGTATGTACCTTCCATACTGCCTGCATATTAAATTATATACTTTCTGCATATTAAATTATAGAAAATGACAGTAAACTATAGAGAGCTCTGCAGAAAGCTAGCAGTACACACTCTATACTGACCACAGAGATTGCCTAGTGTGATTATTTTGGCTTGAAGAGGACAGTGGCTAACTTTATCATGAAGCAATCAATTTTTTATCTTGGTTTAATGAATGAGGTAAAGCTAAATGGTTTTTAAATCAAAATAAAGTTCTTATATAGAAATATTGTTCTGTATGTTTTGATACTAAAGGACCTTCAAAATACAACAAATGTTATTAAATGTTTTACATAAGTATTTATATATTTTATTAATGATTTTATTTATATAAAAGTATCTAATAATATTGCTGCTGTTGTTGTGCTTTTTCATGCTTTCTACAAACTATTCATACTAAACTTTTTCAACCTACCAGAACCTTTAAAAAAAAACTTTTAAACCACCAAAATGGGTTCTTTCTTTGTTGCAATGTCAGGCTTGTGACCATGGAAGAACCCCATACAGGACCACTGTCAGTTGCCATTGTTTATAAAGAACTTTATATAATAAATCAAACACTTAAGCAACTAATCATTCTTTTTTTGTTTTTTAACTATGAAATACATTAAGTGTGACACTCATTCCCAATGTGCCGAGCATTTACGGGACAGCTTAGGAAGAAAGACTGTGTAGAAAATTGGCCAAAAATGAACATGATAAACTGTGGAATAATTAAAAGAACTATTAAGATTTAATTAATAGAGGGGGAAAAACCCAACATAAACGTGTGTATACAACACATTCTTCAATAAGTGGAAAAACAATGTCACCATGCAAAGAACCATTTAAGCCTGAAAAGGTTCTATATAGAACAATTCTCTATACTAAAGACCCCTTGAGGAACCATGTTTATTTAGATTGCACCCTTTGCTCTTAAAATGTACAGCTGGTGCAGTGACACTCCTTATTCATACTTAGGACTGTGTGCAGTACTAATAGCTGTACAAGACAAGCAATATCAGTACATGTTAACTTACACAAGATGTCCTCTCACTATTGCT
The DNA here is from genome assembly GCA_024036415.1 of Prochilodus magdalenae. Taxonomy (NCBI): domain Eukaryota; kingdom Metazoa; phylum Chordata; class Actinopteri; order Characiformes; family Prochilodontidae; genus Prochilodus; species Prochilodus magdalenae. Next base: position 102,081 of record JAMWET010005106.1, read on the forward strand.
CTCCCAATCCCAGCATTCTCAGGCTGTAGTGAGTTTGAATAGTTCTAGAATTTTATTTTTATGTGTCAGTGATTCTGCAGACTCACTTCCTCAGACACTTTGCAGAGTAGGGTTTACATGGCTGGTACATTGACATCTGGCTTTGTTCTGGAGCGCTATGCTGGTAAATCACCTGTTTTTCCCAACTCACTACTATGGAGATGACCTGTAATGTGGGTGCTCCTTTGCGTTTAACTTTGTACCTGTTACTATGACTCAAACATGACAAGAATTCCATTGAACAAATAGAGCACACACTTTAGATACACAGACCTTTCTATAGCCCCTCCAAAGCACACCACAAAACAATACACACTATAAAATACGAATGGTATAGGAAAACAAAACATTGTGGTCTGACCTTTACAGAGTAGATGGGGATGTGGATGGGTTGCTGTGCTGTGCGGGTGTAGTATGAAATGATGTCCTGAAGAAAGGTATTTTGCTCAGAGGATCCGCCTGCACTGGAGTGCTGCAATCCAGACCACATACATAAAGGGTTTCCAGCTGAGTCAACACACTACAAAGCATTTAGCTGTCATATGGTGTTCCTTCACAATGTCATATACATACATGCTGTGTATTCCTAATAGCTTTGATCACATACAATTCAATTATGTCCATCCACTGAAATCTGGGGGTAAATGGAGTTTTAAAAAAAGACAATTACCATTTCAGCTAGTTTCAGGATCATGCCTCCGAGACTGTTGATGTTGCATTCGTACCAAGGATCTGCCTTTCCCAAAGATGCTGCTACTGTAATCATATCTACAAGTCCAGGTAAATTCTCCTGAAATGTAGAGGGGTTTTTAAAATACACATCAACTGTATCTGAAGGCTGTAAAGACTTCATAACCTTTACACAAGCACTGAATTATGTGATTATACAGCAAAACCTTTTTATGGTAAATACAGTATTTATGACAACTTATACTAGTAATTCCAAGATGTCATGAGATGTTTTATATAAAGGACATTGTGGTGACATATGTAACCTAAAAGAACTGTAATAGGAGTACATTTATTAACGATGCTTGTGTATATCAAAAAAGTACTTGTGCAGAACAAAAACTAATGTTCCTCAAATATTATTTTACTAAGTATATTTCTATATTTGGACTCAAGATGTGGGAAAATATGCATAATAATAAGCTCTTGAGTCATTTATAGAAGTAACATTTGGGGTTCTTAGTGTACTTAGTGTACTAGTGTACTAGGCTCTTAGTGTACCAGGCCTCTGCCTTATACATCCCATCACTTGAGTGAAGATTCATAACACAATTTATAAATGGATATAATGCCAGTCTAAGGCCACATATATTAATACAATACAACTGGCAAAAGCTGTTTCCACTTAGAGCTTTGATACCTTATTCAGTGCTTATGCTGTGAAGTGTCTGTGTATGTAGCTTTCCAAAAAGTGTTAACGCATCAGAAATAGATAGATCAGTGTATAAGCACCTGGCCTGGGGAACTCGACAGAGGCTGGCTAGAGACCGGAATGTAGTATATTTCCAAATTGATTCTCTTGGTCAGGAAAAGATGGCGTGCCTCCCTCTTCCTGCACACATTATCAACAAGAGGGGTCATTTTTCAAGCCTGTTTGTTCTGAACATGGCTGAATATCTACCATACATTTGGTTTACCTTATAGAAGGAATATATTTAAATGTGATATTTAAAAATAATGAAAATGATATATATCATACCGTATATTGTAATAGGCTTTGCCCAGTCTGCCTAGAGTGCTGTCATCACCCATGACAACAAGGCGAGCAGTAAAGTTTTTCTCCTCTTTTGGGAGGGAGCCTCCACCTCCTGCTGTCCCTCCACATTCCTTAATGGCCTCCATCATTAGGGTCATCCTGTTCCCAGCCCTTGGCCATCTTACACAAGCCCTCCTGAAAAACTGTGAGCTTCTCTGCTGTTCCTGGGCCTCCACCTCACTAGGATGCTCCACCACCAGGGAGGAAAACTCATTCAAGGGAAGGTCTCCCTCAATGCCGCTGTCTACGGACATAGTAGAGATGACAGAAACACGTTTGGTCTCCTCGTCCTCATCTTGGAATGTAGAGCTTTGTTCTGAATTGCTTAACATCAGAGCGAAGTTAACCAACTCACTCCCTGTTTAAAAAAAAGTAAAAGGTTAGATGGGATTACAACCAAAAAATCAAGTATTAACAGAAATTATAACAGTGTCCTTCACATCCAGAGTCCAGCACAAACTACTGGAACATATCTACTTAACCTGGTGTTTTATAAAAAGAGTTAAGACTGGTACTTTAAGCAAAGAAATCAAAGAACTGTATTAAATTTTGGTCCTTCTAGACCAGAATAGAAGAACTCTGTGTTGAAACCCTACAGTTTAAAATCTTAAAATAGGCCCTGTCAAGTTGCCTTGACCATTTCCTCTTGGGAAAATCACCTACACCATCTTATAGTAGTTTTATTAACCCCTTAAAATCACAGTTTTCTTACATGTCAAAATGTATTATTCAGTAACTACATGGACTATGATGCAAACTGGCTATATTATTCTAAGGTCTCATGAGTGACCTGCTGGTGGGTTCTGGCCATTTATGGAGCTAATGTGTTGGCTCATGGAAAGTTTGTTCAGTGACTCTTTGGGGAGACAAGGGATCGAGTCAACAGAAGTGTGGACTCCAGGAGTAGAACTTTGCCAGATGTCGATGAGATCTGGAGCAATTCATTTTGAAACATTGACACAGCAGTGTATAATCTAGAGCAATTTAATAGTTTATGTGTCAAAATAACATTTAATTTGCTACATTTAGACTGGGCTCTATGTAGCAACATGGCTGCCAATTGGGCCATTTCATCTCCTACTTTTCAAAGTACTGGGGTGATGTTCCACTAATTTTTAACTTAATTTAGAGTCCTTAAAAAGTATAAACAGCACAAACTGACGAAGTGTTCAATTAAATCCAAAATTCCATATCATCGTTGGGGTCAGGACATTTCCCAATGACTAAAATCTTCATGAGCTCATGTAGGAAGACTGCTGCAATTTGCTAATCTGGTTGACATTATTGTACCACAAACTAACACAGAGTTTATGTTACCACACTATGTGACATTTAATAAACCTTATTATTCTATATTCCTTACTGCTACTCTGCTAAAAGTAGACTTGATGTTATTCAAATATGCTAAATAGCAAATGTTGCTATCTCAGCTGAACCCAGTGAAATCTGCAAGATCTAAAGAAACATTGATTGTCTTGGGATGTTATTTCATAATAACCATCTCAAATGTCATAAGTTTTCCCACATTCTTTTTTGCAGTTGTGATGCCACCCCTGCGATGGCAAACCACTGTTCTTTACTTTATTCCACAATAAATATAAAAAGGGCAATGGGGCATGGTTCTCAGTCTAAGTTTGAGTCAAATAAACCAAACATTTCCAAAGTTTAGCTGTGTATTCTTGAAATATTACATAATTTGATTAGTTTATTAGCTTAGTGAGCACGAAGCAGATGATAGCATGGTAAAAACAGTCAAAGCTACAACACAAGACTATTGTTTGGTTAACTTGTTCGAATCTGTAAAGCAGCTCACATATCTCATCTTCCTTTGTCCAGACATGGAAGCTTATCTCAGGACTGGGCAGTGCACTTCCAACCGTATTAGTAGGACTTGATTGACCTGAACAAAGAAAACACGTCAGAAGGTAGTGTACGTAGAGCCTGAAGTGCTGAAACCTAGCCATGCTGTCATGCTGAAAATCTGCATAACCTCTAAATTTCTACTCACTTTTCCCCGAAGAGGAGAGGATGTCATGGTAGAGCTGCTGTAATCTTGTGCTGTACTGGTCAGAGTCTGAACATCCATCCTCTATTCTCTCCTCCACAGTGGCCACAACGTCTTGGAAATATTTTTCTACATCACCTAATTCCTGCAAAATAAACCACCATATTTGCTAATGAACTCATCTGCATCTGAGTTTCAGACTTTCCACTTACCACAAATGTAATCAATAAGACAAGACATGTCTCATATCTGATGTTTGCTTCTTTAGTTATTGCATAGAGCAATGAGGCTAAGTTGACCAGTAATGGAAGCTTATATCCCACCATATTTGCTTTAAAAAACTGCATTGAGTTATTAAGTTGTCTCCAATAGGCTCATGTCCAGATCCATCTTCAATTACCTAACCGTGTGTTTTTGTTTGTTTTGGCTTTCTAGTTCTGCCCTAGCTCCGCCCCCTTTTCACACCACTTATTTGTTTGTAACTGCTCCTGTTATGACAAGTCCCAGCTGTTCCTACATCCAGAATTCATGTGTCCAGTGCCAAACCTGAAGTTTGAAGTGCCAGTAAATGGTGGAAAAGCCTGACCCCTTTTCATCTTCTGCTCGCTTTAATAATGAGCAGCTGACAGCTGTTCAGAGCTAATGATCTTCCCAGGGAATGCTTGCTATGCTGATTAATTTGCTCAATGTTTATTATGCATGTGACCTTTCTGCTTACAATGTATGCATGCAGGTCAGTTCAGGACTCTGTTGATAGTTCACTCACATTACTGGCCGATTTGACTCACCTACACAAATGTGAACCATTACGTTGGAGAGACTGGATCTGTGCAATAGGCCTTGCAAAATGAATGCAGTCTTTGAGGTAACTTATCAAGTCACTGTAATGTGAGGATTTAGGCATGAAGACAGCACAGTGAGTTACAAGCATCAAACATGTTTTGGCTGATTTACTATATTTTGGGGTTCATGTTGGGATATTAGCACAGATAAACATTTTCATAGATTCAATATTTGTTAGATTATAGGTTTCCTTACGTTATCCCAAATTTAGTTATGCCCAATTCCACTAGCTAACTCCAGTCATATGATGCCACCAGAGCTAGCAGGGTGAAGACTAGCACAAGCCTAGTTTAGCTTAATCTTTTGAAACGGCCACTGGACAGCTCAGTGCAGCAGGAGGAGAAAGCTACTAATTCCACTTTGCCAGCTAACAGACATCTATTTTGAACTCCCAGCCATGGATGACTGTTCCATCTCTGGGGAACAAACTCTCACTCTCCAGATGTGCAGGCAAAGTTAATATGATTGCATCACCGGGAACCCCAAAGACGTTTTTAAGCATACACAGACCTCTAGGGCTTCAGCAAGTTGTCGTCCATTGCACTGTCTCCCCAGTCCTGCCTGCAGTGTGTGCAGTAGAACCCTGCGGTGATAGCTCAGTATGTCCCAGTCTGCAGCTCCACACTTCACGTCAGCCCTAACAGCTTCAAGCAGAGTCTGAGGAAACACGGCCTGGTCCACAAACACAAACACCCTGTGCAAACCAGAAAGGGAGGGTTAACATAGACAGGGCAGTACTAACTAGTTATATTCACTCAGTTTCATGCAGACTGAATGGATTTGTGTACTGCCTGAGTATTTTCCAATGGTAATAATCAGGCTTCTACTTTGTATTTGTGAGATAAGAAATCTTTACACTAATATTTACACTAACATTTAGTCACTGATTCTGTTTTCAGGCTTGGTTTCAGTATGTTACAGACAGCACCTTTACTGCACTTTGATTAGTCAAACCAATGACTACTGAGATTTATGATGTCACCAAGGATTATGGTGAACAAGCTTCACTTCCTATGATGACAGATGCTGAAAGAAGCGATTGTCAGAGGCTGTCTTTCATTTACTTAATCTCTGTTTTTAGGTCAAAAATATCATTACTGAAGAAAAAAAAAAAGCGTTCGCATATCAAACACTTCTGGGCACTTTTTTTTTTGTTTGTTTTTTTTAAACCTATGCTTTCTGCATCTCCTGGTGCTGAAAAATAAATAACTGGGGTGTATTGAAGTCTTTTCCACAGAGTTGTAAACAGTAAAGTTCCTTTGTTCTGCTACTTTTCTCTTGTAACTCAAGCGGTTGAAAAACAATACCTCCTTTTACATGGGTCATTATTACTTTACCAAATTTGGTCAATGGTTGTAGATAGGCAAATCTGAGATAATCTATTAAAGGTACTAATGAACCAAGCATGGCTGAAGCATGAAATGAAAACCTGATTGGAAATGGAATTATACATGGACCATATTATAACAGCACAATATCAGCACATTATCAGCACAATAATTCAAATATTACAAAAAGACATGCATGGCGGAAGGGGTTTACGCAGGATGTTGTTTTCACCAACATTACATCATCAGCTCAGAAGAGGCATGTAGGTACACTGGTTGTTTTGGATAATAGTTAATGGCTATGTTTGTGCTGTAGACATTACAGAAATACAGAAATTCCCCTTTAGTGGAAAGTCAAAGTGGTTCTGTGCTAGCCACTTCTAAGAACATTGTTCAAAATGTATATGCAGCGATTCTAAAGGCAGTGATTTGATTGTGTTTAAGTGCGTTATGCAATCTTTCTTTGATCAATAGAGCTGAAAACCTGACCCACCTGCACACACGCATGCCACAACTGCAGAAGATATTGAAGTGCTTGCACAATGAGGGCACAACGTGAATGAGTCACTCTGATCTTATCACTGGTGTATATGAGCAATGTCATTCACTTCTCACATATCTTACTTACATTAAAGCATCACTTAACCTATTTCTATTTCTGTTTGCATTTCTTTCTGCACTTACAAAATTACAGTATAGAATTAGTCATTTATAACAAAGCTTAGTTATATACTGTGAAAAGTTTTGTGAGTTGTACTGCTTGCATTGTTTGGATGATAAAAATATCAGGGACCTTTTAACCTTTCAGCAGATGTGCTGTGAAATATTAATAACCAAAAAGTAGTTAATAATTGAAATAAATAAGCTACCACTGTGTGTCTAGATGAAAATAAGGTAATACTTATAAGTTATGTGTTACACAGTAAACAAGATCATATCACAATGCAAAGACTAATAGGAGGAAAGGATGTAAAATAAAAAAATAAAATAATTAAAATAATAATTAAAATAATATTTTTTTTCTTCTAACACATTAAATATAACAAATAACTAGAATTTGTACACAACAATGAAGTTGTTTTTCTATATTTAGGTTGATTAATTATTTTCATTAAGAAAATCAACAAAACATTTAACTGTAATTTTGCATACGACTCAGTTGATTCTCTTGTAAGAGCAAAGGTTTGAAATGTTTTGTCCAGTGATAGATTCAGGAGATTCAGGAGATTCAGATTAAATGTGAAATAATAAATGATGAGATAAAAGTACAGGAAAGTATAAAACGGAAAAAAAAAAACTGAAGTGGTGAAGCTGTTACCTTTCATGAAGGGGATAGTGTTCATTCTTTAGGCTGTGCTCAGCAATGATCCGCCTTTGATACAAAGCACCTGTAACCATCAGAGAGTGCATGTTATACTACAGAATGCACACCCACGGACCACATACTTTATTGGCCCCTTTCACCTGCTTCCTCAATAGTCAGAACCCCCACAGAGCAGGTGTTATGAGGGTGGTAGATCGTTATCAGCGCTACAGTGATACTGACGTGGTGGTGGTATGTTCCGGGAGTATATAACAAAATCTCACTGATGGACTGAGAATCATCCACCAACCAAAATACCCAGCCAACAGTGCCCTAAGCTATAAAAAGTGTGAGAAAAGTGGGTTTTATTTAGAAATAAAATGATAGTAAGTTCCCTGACATTCCTAAATAACTTAGTTACACTGTACACTGTTACACTGTAATGACCCACAGATTCTAGACCTAGGAGGAACATAAAACAATTCATAAATGGTTTATGAAGTAAATGAACTAGGCTGTAGATACAAACACACTTAAACTGAGATTATAAGAAAGTCACTTTTAGTCATAAGGATGTTATAAACCCAATGCTTTCAGTCACAGCCAGGCTAATATATCTCATATCAATTTTTTTAATCCCATAAACCCATAACTACTTGATATTTAGATGTTTGTTTTATTTACCTTCCTCTTTAATTATGTGGCATCCTTAGTATAATCCGGTTAGACTTTACTACTTTACGCTGTATTACCTATCTCCATTACACAGACACTGAAGGACTTTGCACAGACACCAAGGACTCTACTGTAATACTTTCATACTTTATAGTGTATCTATCTATCTATCTATTTTTAATTTCTTGTTTGTGTAAATGAAGTTGTGTATTTACACACTCCCACTTTTAAGACTGGACTAGTTGTATAGCAGCTTCTGTCAACCATTAACCATTTGGCCAATGTTACTTCTATGTACCTGATCTATTGTACATAACAGTAACAGTTTTACATTTGTGATTAAAATATAAATGCACAGACTGTAAGGAATGGTGTGCCAGTACAGTTTAAGAAAAACAATTACTGTGATATTTGCTGTTTATTTAGTTTGAATTAAACCAGTTAATTTGCTTATTGCTACATGTCACCATGAGTAACTGTTTAGGCTGAAGTGACAATACACTCTTTACAGTCCAATAATTATCTGAGATGTTTAACTATTTAAAAGGAGGTACATCATTTCAATCTTTTGTCCCTTTAAAAACGTAATTGATTAGAAGAATGTAACATTACATTGAGAACTTTATAGTAGGGCTTTGATACACTTTAAATCAACCAAATTCCTGAAATGATTACCTGGTATGTTGCGTTCCATTTTCAGGAGTTTAGCATAGTTGAGGCCTATAGAGCAGTAAGGCTCAGGTAGTGTAACAAGCCGTTTCAGGCAGATGTAAATCCTCTCACTTAGGTCGTCTGGAACATAAGCAGACTGCCAAAAGTGCAAAACCTGATAAGCTGCATGTTTATCAGACAACAATCAAACACCTTGTTACTGTAAAGCCAACATGAAAAACAAACACAAAACATAATGACACAGCAAGTAATGGTGTTTGTGACGGCTAGACTAACTAACACTTTAGGCAGCTTCTTTTAGCAGGAGCTATTTGAAGGCTCAGAATAAGACTCAGAATAAGGAAGGAAGCTGACCTGAATAACTGTATAGGCCAGTGTATGCAGCAACGGGATGATACGGATTTTGCAGTCAATCCTCTCCGCCTGCAACAAATATAGTTTAGCCAATGCAACCACTTTCAAGACCTTCATATACAAACATACACTGCTTCATCTGTCTTCCTCAAATCATGGATGCTGATCATACAAGGCAGTAGAGACCAGCACCTGCACTACTATGCCACCTACACCTGGTAAATATGTGGTCAGTTACATGAAAATCTTTTGTGAAATATTGTCCCTAAATAAAAATGATATTTTGCATTCAATGTATTTTATAAAACTAAAGATCAGATATTTCACTTTGAAAACAGCAAAATTCTTATAGTGCAATTAATTTTTATATCCTGACCAAAGTTTAACCACTTCACATTAGAATCATACATTAAATATTGTAAATTAATAATCAGCAAAAATGGCGACAGCTTATCATGTTGTGTTGCTATACGTCCATTTCACTTCTTGTTATGATTTTTACTGAGAGCTCCATAGTCATATAGAATGATGACAGCGCTCGTCATTTTTGAACTAACCTTTTCAAGCTCCTTAACGAGTACTCTCAACAGAGAGATACTAATAGTGGGACTGTTCTCCATCTTTTTATGCAGAGTCCATCTCAGCATCCCTTGACAAAGAAAAGGATATGACAGTGGAACATGCTAATACAAACCATTATTAGGAGAACTAAAATGAATTCACCTTAACAGGTTATTCACGTTACCAATATTAGCCACATTATCGTTATTGTAGTTAGACTATGCTTTAATGTACATCACTCAATGGACTTTCAGGTTAACGAGAATATGGTGGTACCTTTATTACAGGCTGAGCCCTCTTGAGTGTCAGTTTCCAGTTCTCTGAGGATGGCATGAAGACGGCGATAGAGGTTAGACTCTACAGCTGATGACATACCAGTCACTGTAAAAGAGTTCAGAAACAGTAGGTTTTGTGGGAAAAGCATACGAGGATAATCCAGGTAGTAGCAAATGCAAGCTAAACAACTTCCTAAGAACATCCTTTTATAATAGCAGAAAATATTTACTGGTGTAGCTGTATGGGGTAGGTTGGCACATATTAAGTTATGGTTGATACAGTTTTAAAAAGCTGTAGCTTTGAGAAATAAATCAGCAAATTGACTTTTAACTGAACCTAAACCACAAACAGAAACGTGATACCCAAAAAAATAGTTGGGACAAAAGGACAGAAAGCAGAAATGTATTTTTCTAAACCGACCAGAAGGTATGTAACGTGTTACCATGTCAGCTTTACTATTTTTAGGAACGTTGGAATTGGGAACATTGTGAAATGTTCCAAAATGCCAAGGTCCTAAAGAGCTGAGGCAATTATGCTCGGGTATAAAAGGACCACGCATGAATGTCCTAGTCCTTTATAAGTGAGGAGGGGTTGAGGCTTACCACTTTGCTAAAAATACATCAGCAACAAAACAATAGATGCACCCTGAAGGAGGTGTGGGTTTGCACTGCTATTGGGAAGGAGGATAAAGGTTACCAGTGTGGCGTGAAACTGGAATCATTCGCGTGCCTCACAATGTCAAACTTACCCACCAAGTTTCATTCCTGTCCGCTGGTTTCTTCTGTGTGCAGCTATCTATTTTTTGATGATGAGTGTAAAGTCATCAGAGGTAAAGTCTGAGAAGGACTGGGGCTGAGAATCCTTTGTCATGCTTACTTTGTCATATTTGATAGTTTAATACTGGTATAGCCGCTCCATTGCTGCATCTGCAGATTGGAGTTATAGACTGTGCTATGCACTGCAGCAGCTTATGTCAGAACTGTCCAGAAATACGGCCAGTTTCTCCAAGCTGAATTTACAGTTACAGTTTATTTACAATCCACAACGCTGGGTGGGATTTCAAACTGAGCTGTCACTAAATGTATTAGGATGACCATCTGGTCAGGAGAGAATTTGGTACAGAGAGAAGTAGTCTATACTATGTGGAGGACCCTGGAAGGCTTACATCTTGCTTCTCTTACCTGTTTTCTCCATCAGGGTTCTGAGGCTTAGTAAAAGCTTTACATGACATGAAGGACATGAGTCAGATGCTGACACAAATGACACCTGTGAACAGAAAAAACAAGAGGCCTTTGGTTTCAGATCACCACGCAGAAGCACAGCAGGCACAGTAAGCACAGTAAGCACAGTAAGCACAGTAAGCACAGTGAGGAAAGGAAAAGTCCAACAGATTCTGTCTACTTTTCTTTGGAACTGGCTGTTAATGTTGATCTGACAATGCACAGTTTTCTAAATACATAGACAATAAATATATCAGTAAACATATGGAAAGAGAAATGATACAAGCAAAGGGACCTTCGTGTCTTTACACAGGAAACTCTGCAGAGGATGGTGACAGCCAAATAATGGAGGAGGGGTTATGGCGTCAGGGGTTTGTGGGTTGGTGTTGGTAGTTCTTCTCTTAAAGCCATGTGAAGTATGTAAACGCAAACATGTATTTCAACACGTATGACATTTGAAAATCAGAAAGATTCACTATTTAAAATACCATCTGTTATCAAGAGCATTCAAAAAGCAGGTGATGACACCTAATAATAGGTACGGACCGACGAGAACATTGAGAACATTTATCTTTAGCCGCCACAATCTCACCAACAGTGAATGAACCTTGGTGGAACTTCAGACATCTGTGGCTCATTCGCATTGTTGTACTCAGACTGTTTCTCTAAACTGCCACTGAACAGGCTCGAGGGAATTCTACTGAAGTTCCACCAATTCAAAATACATCCAAGCCGTCAAATCTCTTTATGAAGCAAGGGTCTCTCTGTTCCTGTTAACTTCTAAGTTCTACAAGTCTATATGTGGCCCTCACTTCAGTTTCTCCCTTTCAGATCTACATTTCTTAGAACTTGGCTTTTCATGGTTACAGAATAATCCTGTAGTGACTGCAGCTGTAGCATTTTGTGTTGTATGCACTATGTACTACGCAGATACTAAGTGATACCGATGCCCTCTAAGATTGAGGAGATGTGCAGGGGTCAAATAAAAGCCTGTAGAAACCGAGACTTTTGAGGAGCTGTGTTGCAGCCCATTAGGTTACCACCATAAGCACATCTTCTATATATAGACAGCATGCATGAGAAAGTACTGCATAAGCAACACATTCTAAACAACATGCTACATAGACGACATGCATACGACCAAACTTGAGTGACAAATGCTTACTTATATTTATACAAAATTTAAAGAGGCCTTTTTTGTTTATTTTGCATTGAAATTGTGAACCTTAATTTCCACTTAGACAGTCGAGTACAGCGTACAAAAATCATTAGAAAATGCATCTCTTTAATCTGGCGTTTGTTTACAGCTTTGCTAGCATGAATTAAAATCGTTTGTGTATTTTTTTTTGTAATTTGATCTGTATCATTGTCTTATACTTATATAAAATAACTCTTCTATGACTGCTGAGCTTTATCACCTGGTTGTAAAATATTTTAAGCTGTCACTGGTATGAAAAGTATTAAAAAGAAGACATTATTTTTCATTTTAATAAAAATAATTAAATTCTAAATATAATTAATACAGACAGATTGAAAAAAAAATTCAAAATAGCGTCATCACAGTAAGTAATGCTACAGGTTTCCAGAAGACGAACACTCCTAATGTATTCACTTATCCATATGAAATTTAAGTTAGATAACTGGATATGAATATAGAGTTATATTTCACCCAAGACGGGGTTTGGATGATGGTTTTATGTCTGAAAGTGTAATTGTTTAGTACATTTTGAAGACTGCTTAAAAAAAAATTTCTCTTACTCCTACATTTCCACGCTATGATTTTAGGTAATTTACCAAAGTCATTTTTATACTATAGGACATTTATACTACCTATCATATCATCGCTGTCCAAAGAAAAACAAGTATCTCCAAAAGGCCAACTTTACAGGAGAGGCCAAAAACCTCATTTAACTTTAATGTAAGGCAATGGAACCTGACATCTTCTCAGTTTTGGGCCATTCCTGTTGGTTCATTCATCAAGAGATTCTCACTCAATGTAAACAGCAGCTGATGTGTTCAAATGATGCACAAAAGTAAAAATGGACAAAAGTGGAGATACATGTTTTTCACTGGACAGCGATGATATAAAAACACGTACATCTGGTGTGACTTCTTGGTGGTTTAGTCTTTTTTCAGCATAAAGTCTACTACTTTTACTATCAAGAACAATATGAGTACATTTTTAAATAGTACAAATTTCCTGATGTACCTTTATGATATTCCAGAAAGTCTGTAATTTCCTTCAAGTGAAATAAACAGGGGGATAAACACATTTTAAAGCTCCACTATGTGAGTTTTGGGGATTTGAAGACTTCATACTCCATATGGAAATTTGTAATTTGTGTTGATTGTCGGTTCCCTTCCCCAAGCAGATGAATTCAATGGCATGTGCAATAGAGGATTATTTAAAGAGAACTCAGTCAACACTTAAATAAGTCTTTCAAGGATGAAAGTGAATTATCTACTATTGTAATCACGTAGTTTGGCAAGGAGACGCAGGAAGCATTGTGCGGTAAAATGAGTATTCAGTGGAAACCTCCACCCAGCCCAGTGCTCTGAAGAGTTACGATAGCAGGCAGGCCATCCAAAGACATACAACACTTTATGACCATACTCAACACTGCACCACTACCTTACTAAAATGGCCCCACCACACATGCTACTCATGCACACAGTTTTAAGATATCAGTCCCAAATATTAGGCTTTAAGTTTCTCTTACTGCTGCTGGTGCGGTACCCGTGGTGCTCTGTGCTAGCCACTCTGGACTTGTGAACCAATTGTGAACCAACACTTTCCACCATTTAACTCCATCATGTCATAGGCCACCTATCTTTATCACGTCATCAGCTTTAATTAGCACATGAAGTGTAATTCATAGGTGCTGCATTTAAAGATCCACGGGTGACCTTCTTTTTGGCATAGTTGAAATCACTGGAGTTCATTTTCTTTAATGAAAACAGAAGTGGTTGTATCGCTACTTATTTCGCAACATAAGCATTCACTTAAGGCCCCAAGGCCAGCAGGGGACACCCTAACAATATCTGGTTTATTATTGTACCATTATATACTGTAATGTAATAGAGTTTTACACTGAGAGGTGGGACAATGTTTATGACCAAGTCTCACAGGATTTGAAATCTCTGCATAAATGATAGAGATGGAAGTGGTTTGATTGAAACACGGCTGTTACTTCAGAGCTATTTAAATTGTCGTCAGTGAATGCGCTGTGCCATCACAATTGACCTTCGCTGGATAATTCACGGCCATCATTCAACATCATCACTAAAAACAAAAACGATTAATGTTCAGAGTTGAGTCACAGGCTTAACTTAATTTACACAAAGCTTCTGATGGATTTTCAGTTTTATAAACAAACAAACAGTGACATGACTAACTCGTTTAACACAAGAGCTGTCGGGCTGTAATTAATCTAGGTTTAGACACTCCGTCTGTGATTAATCCATCTTTAGAGAGAGTGATTAATCTTGAATTAGATATTCAGACTCTGATTAATCCAGGTTTAGTCACTCAGGCTGTAATTAATCCAGGTTTAGTCACTCAGGCTGTAATTAATCCAAGTTTAGACACTCAGACTCTGATTAATCCAGATTTAGTCACTCAGGCTTTAATTAATCTAGGTTTAGACACTTAGTCTGTGATTAATTCATCTTTAGAGACTCAGAGCGTGCTTAACCCAGGTTTAGACACTCAGAGCGTGATTAACCCAGGTTTAGACACTCAGAGCGTGATTAACCCAGGTTTAGACACTCAGAGCGTGATTAACCCAGGTTTAGACACTCAGAGCGTGATTAACACAGGTTTAGACACTCAGAGCATGATTAACCCAGGTTTAGATACTCTGACTGTGATTAACCCAGGGTTAGACACTCAGACTGGGATTAGTCCATGCTTAGATACTCAGACTGTGATTACTCCAGGTTTAGTTATTCAGATTGTGAGTACTTCAGGTTACTCTGATTGCATTTTATCTGGGATTGGATACTCAGAGTGTGATTAATCTTGATTTAGATTTTCAGACTGTGATTAATCCAGGTTAAGGTACTCAGACTGTGAATAATAAGGAATCACTAAAGAAGAAAACAGAAGTCATAGTAAATATGTAGAAGACAAGGTATTTATAGCATTTAAAAAAACAAAGCTGTTGCCACTGCCACCAGACGTAGACTGAAGTGAGGCTAGAGGGGTAAACTGCATGGTCAGAAGGTAACGCTGAGAAGGTAATCTGTAACTAATAACCTATTAGAACACCTAAAAAGCATCTCTCAGTCATCAGTAATACACAGTGGGAGTTTTGAAAGTCTGCTATACCTAAGACTAAAGAACGTATGCATGTATAGGGGTTGACAGGCACTAACTGAAATCAAGCTACAGTCTTGCTTCACACCAGAAGGTTTTTCAGTATCTGAGTGCACATCAGAGGCATGATGCTTAGCGATTAGTCTGTGTGCTCTTTTGCTCCTTACAGCTGAACATGCATTTTAGCAATGTGCAAAATGGTCACACCAGTGGTAAACACAGTGCAGTCAGCACGCTACCTATTCCAACCCTTCCACTGGCTGGATAGTTTTGGTTGGTGGACTATTCTCAGTCCAGCAGTGACACAGAGATGTAACGTCTCCAGTAGCACTGCTGCGTCTGATCCACTCACACCAACACAACACACACTGCCACACCATCAGTGTCAGTGCTGTTCTAAGATGGTCCTGTGGGGGTCTTGACCATTAAGGAACAGGCAGAAAGGGTGGGGGAGCTAAAGCAGAGAAACAATTTAACTACAGTCTGTAACTGTAGAAGTACAAAGTGGTCTTGTACCAGCAGTCTACTGTGCACTCAGTAAATGTGTGTGTATCTAGGTACAGAATTATTATAGGCATATTTGTATATTTTATGGGATGTGGGAAAGCTCTTATTAATTTTATAGTCTAATTAAATGTATAACATTTGGGAAAAAGGGCAGTTAACATTTTTAGAAAGAGCCAACAGGGTCCTGACCCATTTATCACTCATAGCACCTCACCGGTGAACCGCGCCTGAATATAGCATTAAAAACCAACTACTCAAATCTGAAACAGCGGACTTTGCAAAGCACATCAGTGCATAACAAGTAGTCATTATAAATGGAGAGATCCTACATACAGGGAGTCAAATCTCTGATCTGGGAAAGTTTCTGTAGTACACCTGTTAAGTAGGTATATGCCAAAGTCTGAAATATTTTCCAATTTACTGTTGATTTCCTAAATTACAAAAAGTCGACACACCTTCAACATAAAACTAAATAGAACATGACACTCTCCTTGCATTTTTTGTTTGTGCACAGTTTATTTTTAATTGCTTTAATTTTAACATAATAAAAATATAAAATAGAATATGGGCCACTTTTGAACAAGCCATGCTTTATGTTTTATTTAAGTTTTACAAGCAAATGTTTGGTGTTTGGTGATAACACAACAACAATATACCAAACAATGTTGCGTTTAAGCCAAATGCTTGTCAAAAATTTTCCAAATGGGAATCTCATAGGTTTTTTTTCCTAAAATAGGAAGCTGTTTAAGGCTGAGGAAAATTTGGACTTTTACAGTAAGCTAGTGTGTGTTTTGGTGTGCTTTTTTAAAGCTTTTAAAAAGCATTTATGTCTGAATTGATGAGCTGTTTGCCTAGTGCTTAATTTATGTGTAAAATTGATGTAGGCTTTTGGAGATTCAGCATAAATATACTCCTGAAAATTAACAAAGTCTTTAAAAAAAAAAATTGATTATTTATTTTTGTTGTTTGGGTAATAAAAGCTAAAATGAGGCATCTGTGACAGAAACGTCACTAATAATGTCAATCTGTGGGGACTACGAAAAAAAAAGCCATACATTTCACACTAAAACTGTTGGAGTGGGAGCTGCTCATCTCAGTTACAAATTACAGTTTACACTCATCATTCAAAATATTACTGATAAATCAGATATGTGAAGAATCAACTGACTTTACGTAGTTATGAGTTTCCTGCCAGGCCAGTTTAGTGTTGTGGAATCTGGGAATGTGGAAATCAGGGTACATGAGGGATTCAGATACCTTCACGAAAACTCTGCAGATCTAAGTTCTGACAATAAAGTAATAGTAATAGAATAAAAAAAAAACAAGAACTGCTGCGGGACAGGGAATTCTTCAGGGCTCCCTCCTAGCACCATCACATGACCCCTTTTCCACCAAATTAAAACTCTTCAAATCCACACGGTTCATGTAAAATATTTATCACACAAACAGCGAAACTGAGTGAAAGATGATCTGCTTGTGGTTTAAATGTAACCCTCCTGGTAATCATCCTGTTTGTGTAATGTACCTGTACTGGTAATTATCTTGCTCGTTCTTCTATTATTTTTTATGTAATCTGATTACCTAATCCCGCCACATGTATTCTGTTACCACCTGGCCCTGGATGTGGTTCCTCTCGGAGCTAGTGATACACATCACATAACCAATAGCAGTCTGTATGGTTTAAGCTATTACTTAAAAAGATTCAGCAAAAGGAGTGATTCAGCAAAAACAGTGGTTCACAAACATGGCTGTCCTATTCTGTGTGTATGTAATCATCATTTTCAAGCAGTTACTTTTAAAATGAGCAATTATTTAAAGGGTGAGCATGTCATGGTAAAACCCTGGGCATGCCAAAACTGTGAAACTGATCAGTGTGAATCTGTATCATTCAGATTTCTATTAAAGCAATTTAATGCTCCCAATTTAAATAAAGCTTTTGAAGTTGTAAGTGCAGGTTCGTCTTGAATCTGACACTACAGGCCGCAATAAGCCCACTAACAGATTTCCACAGCTTTGGTGAAGATAGACAAACGGAAGCCAATAATGTAATTTAAGTTTGTTCTTGTGTTAAGACATTTTCTTTTAGAATGTCAACAGGACATGTTATTTAACTAGGTGTGCCTGACATTTTGCATACTACGATATGATCTACAAAGTGATAAGTTCCCTAAGGGGAATTAGACTGTAAAAAGATAAACAACAACAAACCTGCGTTGCCCATCTTATCACCTTTTTTGTCATGTTGTTTTCTGTGTTAGGAGTTGTGTGGTGCTTAACTGACAGGATGTGTTTTATCACCTTTGTTACGAGGGCTCCAAGATTGTCTTTCTTCATTGGAGACTTTTGCTGTCCGCCAAAACCGTGGTCCAATAAAGATTATCGCTTCTTTAACTACTACTGAATTAGTGTGCCTGACCTCAACCAAAAGGAAAGGACCGAATAGAAGAAACTGCTACAATATAATACGTATATATAACATTTTAAAGCACAAAAGGAATATAAATTCTGATTCACTATGTATGTTGGTTAATATGTTTATTGCCCTTTTTAAGAATAGCTGACTACAGTTTAGCGTGACCTGGCCTCACACACATCCATGTTTAAGCGGAAAGCCCACACCATATCTGAAGTTGTGCTGTGGGCGCTGTGCGTGCAGTTTACATTCCACCTTCTTTGGTTTATCTTTATAAATGTGCATCTAAATGTAAAATTTATTAACGTTTATTTTCAGGCTCTTTAACTACCATTTTGTTAAGACTAAAATTTGCACAGCTGGTCAACTCTTTGACATCCAGACCTAATGTATATACACAAAATGTATGAAACCCTTTATCAAACATGGCTACCAAAAGAGTGTATGTTGTTCATACTTATGCTCAATATCAGTGATTAACCAATGAGCTGTTTTTCTGAAGAAAACAATGAGCGGACCCCCGTAAACATCACCAAGACTTGTTGGCATTTTATGTTTTACTACTGATTATATTGATTATGTTGCAAAATAGGTCATATGCGTTTTATTATGAGATGCTTTGCTGAAACCTGAAAAATGCTAGTTATTTATATTTGAGAGAGCTAAGACTGTTTGCCGTAACTTTCCCCAACAAAAGTCTGTAAATGTTACGATGCTGTGTGGCCAATAACGAAAAGACAAGATAGCAGTCTTCATTGGCTTACTGTAGGCCATTGCACTCCTCCAAGACTGTCCAATAAAGACTGTCGCTTCTATTACTACTACTAAATTAGTGTGCCTGACATCAACCAAATGGAAAGATCTGAAAAAAATCAACTGCCAAAACATAAATTGCCATACTTTCCTATGATTTGGTGTTGGCGTGTTCATTTCTAATGAAAACTACTATGCAAGGCAAATCACAAATCTTGTAAAAAGGCAAACGCTGCTAAAAACATTATACCAGTGAAAGTAACAGCACCGAAATGGGTTCTTTTTATGGTTTATTGAGGAACTTGAGCAGCTTCAGCTGGGTTTGTTTACAAATCCACCTTTTAAAAGATCCCTTTGGTTCTCCAAAGAACCCTTCTTGGCAACTCTATTTTACACATGGTACAAAACAGAAAAGCTCTCACGTACCTTGGGGGAAGTAGAAATGTGTAATTCAAATCCAGTAGGCTCCGAATGCCTCCTTCAGTACAGCTGCCAGTAAGCGAAGCCTCGCTTTGAGGTCACTGTCAGTAAGCACTCTCTTCCTCGTTAAACTACTGTGCCTTTGTAAAGCTAGCACGAGTATTTCTAGAGGTGGTGGGGGGGATTGAACTAGCTGATGTCAATCAAAATCTGCAAGCAACCACACGTTCACACACAGACACACTCATACATATATAAAAACACGTACACCCTTCACTTCCTATTCTCTTTTCACAAGGTGCAACAATTGGTTTCCTGTCTTCTAAATGTGTGGGCGTATGTTGCATGGCCTGACATATTTATAGGCTAAAATAAAGTATTTGAAAAGCTAAGTGACGTCCCTTGAAACCTCAAGGCCTTATCAAGTTATAAAAGACATCTCTGGAGAGCCTCTCCTGCATGTAGCATGTTAAACAAGTGAGAAAAGAAATATTAATAACAGTTTAACTGTTCCGTTCAGCTTAACTGCAGACATTTGGACTAAAATCAATATATAGTGGGTTCATGAAAACTTTCCCAGTTCTAGTTAAAAGCGTTCTTTTTTAAAAGACTGTTGCACCCTGGGGCCACAGGGAATGGTGATAAATATGATAAATAGCTTTGAATATGGTTTTAAGTTACCATACACATCTGTATTAAATACGTACCCAGTGTACATTCCAATATCTATATGTCTATGACATCATGCAGTAGACCACTGCATTCAAGGGGAGCTAAAAACAACCCATGATTTCCCACATGCATTTTAGTTCTACAAAAAGTCAGACCATTACACAGACGTTCTATTAATTAATGTGTTTTGCAGCATGGATTTTTGTTCCCAGAGCATTCTGCAAAAAGTAATTTGTGGCCAAAAACAACACCCTTAAAACCCCCTCTGGATGACATGTCCTATTTAGCATTTAACTATTTTTTCATTTAGAATGAGAAATATTTTTAAAACAATCTTTCTATATGAAAACCTTGGATTTCTGGAATGACATTTTCATGACAGAAACAAAAAAAAAAAAAAAAGATTTTGGATATAATGTTAAGTAGTAGTAGGTTGTCCATCCAACAACCTCATGAATATCCCTCTCAACAGCCATGGCAATGTAACTTAACTTGACTTCTAATGACTTCTATTAGCACATTCATCATGAAATGTCCATATTTTGTAAAGGGTGCAGTCATAGTACAAGTATATATATTTTCTTCTGATTGCAACAACTGACTGGTGAAGTTAGTTCAGCAAATTTGTTGAACATTTGTTCATGAATTATTTCCCCCAAGCCTATAGTCAACATGAGGAAAACTGGGAACCCATATTGGCTTATTTGCACAGTTATTATTCTGAAGGTATTGGTT
The DNA here is from genome assembly GCA_024036415.1 of Prochilodus magdalenae. Taxonomy (NCBI): domain Eukaryota; kingdom Metazoa; phylum Chordata; class Actinopteri; order Characiformes; family Prochilodontidae; genus Prochilodus; species Prochilodus magdalenae. The sequence continues at coordinate 122,940 of JAMWET010005106.1, forward strand.
CAAGTTCCTGTTATGCCATGTGCTGCCCCGACCAGAGTGCCCACCAGAGCAGTTGGTAGAATGTTGTTGGATGGCAAAGATGACTGGTTTGCCTCAGCATTACTAGAGGGCTATGCAGGCTTGTATTGCAACATTCATTAAAACAGTGCCCTTGATTAAAAGAGTTGGAATCGTACTGGGAGCAGTAACGTATGAAGTATGGCTAAAATGCATTTTGAAACACTAGAACAATCATTATGTTATTTAGTAATAGAGATCAGAGGAACTGAAACCTTGGGTTTTTTTTCCAGGTAAGTAAATGAGATCAAGGTAAATATGTGGTGAGAGTCATTAGAGGATGTGGTTAATGAATGCACAAAAAGCTCTCTGACTGAAAAATCATATCCCCATAATTCACTCTTGGTTATTTAACATGGCACCCAATGATGGAGTAGCCAGCCAATACAGGAATCCCTGAATACCAGGGATATTTAGCACACGTTTCATACTTCTGAATTTTAGAGCAGGAAATGAGACTGAACGCTAAAACTGCTGCTACCAAAAACAGGTTTTTGTGCTTTAATGTTATGCTAGATTTCTAATGTTATGCTGATTTGTATAAACTTTTTTTAAATTAATCTTCAATACAGTAAAAGAATAGTGCATATGTATATATGCATAATTTTGTGGATTGTCAAATGTTACCTCGCTGGCAAAGAGGAACATCCAACTTCTTCTGATCTGGGCTATAGATCTTCTCATCACAGCTACTACATTGTGTTGATGGCCAAACAGATGAGTGCTGAGCTAAAATCAAGGCGGGGTCTATTTAACAGGTTTGTAATCAAACACAGCAGCAAAAAAAGACAAGGCAGACATAACAGAAGGGCAAGACAGGGTCAGAGTCAAGAAACAAGCGGATGTCAAAACCAGGCAAACAATCAGAACAGCAAAAGTACCAAAAGTGCTAGACAAAAGAGTAAATCAGCAAATCAGAATAAAGACAAAACTGTAGCAAACAAGAGTAATCACACAGAGAAAGTCTACAGGGTGGCCATACTTTGCAATGGCTCAGTATGAGAGAGGAGTATTTGTAACAGACTAAATTAACAACAGATGTGATCAATACTCAGGTGACTCGGATCTAGAATACAAAACAGGATTGGGAGATGACAGACATGTGACAGTGAAATCGCCGAGTGGTATGTTTAACAAGTTTAAATCATGGTCTGGAAATGCCCTTTTCTAAATTGGTAATGTGGACCACATATTAAAGAACCAGGATAAGTTACATTCTCTCACTGAACACCTATGATATGTACCTGTATCATAAATGCTCATGCTTTCCCTTATAATCAGTCAATCTTCTAAGTTGGTGGAATTTGCGCATTTCCTGAATTCAGCTCAGCTCTCAGTTACTGTTTTAGATTATAATCTCAGTTTGACTTTCTTTATTGCAGAGAGTATGTTTGCATATGTTTTCGAGCTTCTAAAATGCAAAGCAATGGTTCCACGCTACGGAGCCTCCAGATATCAGCCCTGTTCCTGGATGGCCATTTATCAGTATTTGGTGGCCATAAACATAATACTGTGTGCAATGACATATATGAATACTTGTCATACTGCTAGATTATTATCTCAATGCCTATAGCATTTTCATAGATAAAAAAGTAACAAATAAACTAAATTACAATGAATGTTAAAGTAGAAATTCTTTATACAAAATTATTGTGTCATTGGCTTATACGTAGATGCTGGAATGCAGCGCAAGTAACTTTCGATTGAACACAGCCGTAGAAGAAAACCACGGTCAGTACTGTTGAAATAAGTGGGATAGTAGGCAGGTCACCTCCAACACCACAACTCTACTCCACAGTAGATACTGACTCCACACAACCTAACCAACAGCACAGCACAGAAAGATACAAGCAAAACAGCAGCGCTAAAAATGCTCACAGCAGGTTGAAGCATCTTCTAAAATGGCTGTGGTGTTCCCATAAGGCTCCACATGTGGGTGCTCTGCATGGCCTCGCCATGCGATGTAGCCAGTATATTTGTCCACAGGTTCAAAATTGGCACACCATTGATTGAGGCCCATTGATTAAGGGAGCTAGAAGCAACTACCTATACCATTCACGGCATCCAGATTTCACGACACAGCTCTACTAGTAAGCCAGGGTAGGACAGCTTACATGGAATGAAAATACATCAGATACATGGATGTATTACAGATTAAAGTACAGACACTGCAAGTAAGTAAACAATGACCCAATAGTGGACTGTATGTGAGTTTGAACTCGCCAGTCCTAACTCTGTATCTGTGTTTGTCAAATTACATATGACGGAGAAACTACCCAGAGGCCTTCCTCGCACACTTTAGCCTCGATCAGCTAGAAGAAACGCTGTAACAAGCTTGATTACATTTAGTGTTTTTTAGACCTGGCAAACCTTTTCACTTTCACCTTACCCTGTGCTTCTCTCTTTTCATAAGCTACCATAGATAATAAAAGATGATACCGTGTAATATGGCATAAATGGTGTACGGTGTTAGTTAATAATATTGATATGTTTGTTAAATCAACGTGCTGAGGTGTGTTAAAGAGCTTATTCTGCTGAAAATCCTATTAGCTACAGTATTAGTTAGAATTTGTTTTAGAAGTTTTCTCATGCCCTTCTGGCTCTTATGCAGTTTCACATGGCTTGTTCTGCACTTCCCTTTTCTAAAATTAACTTCACTGCTATCTCGACCAGCTTCCTCTGTACAGATCTACCCCTGCAAAGAACAGAAAGCGAATGAAGAACAGAAAAGACATATTTAAGAAATGATTACTGATTAAAACAGGATTTTGAAAAATGTGTCTCTAAAACATTTTCACTCCTGTAGTGTTTAAAGTGGTCAGACTAGTTCCCATACTCAGATACGCAAACGCTCAAATCCTGTGGCATTTCTTTGTAATACTAAGTCAACTGTAACTTCCTTCTTTCTCTATTTAAAAGAACCCATAGCCTATATTTCGCTTGTATTAAGTCTCACTTATATGTGCTTTTATGCACTAAAACCATAAAAAAATATAAAAAAGAGACATGCAACCAGGCTTAACTAATATGCTGTTGTATTCAAAATGCAAAATAAAAGTTCTTTCAAACTTAACATGGCATATATCACTTCTGTCCTCTTTCATGTGTGAGCCTGGCTGGATGTGTTGCCCAGAAACAATAAACACAGCGAAAGAACAGAAGTCAGTATTTTACTGACTGCTATTGTAGTGTAGTGTGCACATTTTATTTATTAAATTTCCGCTTAAAATGTGTTTAAGTGGAAGTTATTTATATTCAGGAGATATTTCTGATGAGATAATGAATAATACAAAAATAAGGGTAAGGGTGGAGACTTTACATTAGGTATTGACTTATTAACATGAGGTAATGTGTAAGTTAATATGGAGTAATACATTAACAAGGCTTGTTAAGTATACAAATAGTAACATGTTCACATGTTAAGTAAACATGCAACAACTGTCTTGTTAGTTAACCACCATTAATGTATTACGTCCTGTAAACTCATGCATTGCTTTATATTAGTTAGTCAATACTCACCAAAACACTTCCAATGTTGGAAAAAAGTATTAAAATTTTCTGAAAATGTCACCCCTTACACCATGAAAGACCTGGTAGGCCCGTGGTTCCCAACCTTGGTCCTGGTTGACCCCTAGCTCTGCCCATTTTAGTGTTTTCCTGCCAAACCAAACCGACAGATTCTCAGGAAGGGCTTCTAAATTTTTGGAATTGTTAGGATCAGGTGTTTTTCTTCTTATTCTTACATTAGCGCAACATTGCTAAAATACATAACATTCTACTCTAAAAGATGTGGAAAAGCTAGAGCATATAACCTGTAGGCTGGAATACAGTAACACCTTTTTAGCTGGATGTTCCAATTAGTCATTCAAACTCACACATACTCTCAAAAAAATAACAGCCTGCTTATATTGTCCCAAGAATTGGAAGAACCAAAGCAAAAACACTCTTGCCCTCTCCTATCTATGACCTTCAGACTATCCTCTTTACTTGATCATGATGGATAATCATGACCACTGAGTGGCTACATTTACATTTACGTCATTTAGCTGACGCTTTTATCCAGAGCGACTTACAAGGTTAATCATATTACAGCTAGGCCAATGTAGTGTTAGGAGTCTTGCCCAAGGACTCTTATTGGTGTACCATAGCATAGTCACCCAGACCTGGAATCACACCCCCATCTTCCACATGGTGTAGTCGCTCAGTGGCAAGTGATGTTATCCATTGCACCACACCAGCGCTGGGCTGCTAGCAGTGAGGAATTATTCTCCAGAATTTACAGGATTTACTAGCACTATACCAAGTAGGAATATCTGCCTGTCTGTCCTGCTAATCAATCTCTTGAATTTTTCTCTCTTTATTGAGCGACATTCCAAGTCCGCTAGAGTCACCAGAATTCATCTCATGTTGGTTGATCTCCTGTCCCTCCAGCTGGCCTTGATGACGCTCTTCTGCTCATCAGCTGGCATGACTACCTTTACCATGGTAGAGCCTACAACATCTGGCACCGATCTTAAACTCTATCTCTCACTTTAACAGAGAGCCTTTGGGATGGTCCTAACTTTATATTTACTCCCTTCTGGATTATTTAGAATGTTTCCGAAAGATTATTGTATCTTGTCATACAATATTGTGAGCTCTGTCTTTCTTCATCTGGGATTGTCCAGAGGAGGGTGGGCTCCTTTCTTAAACTTGGGTTCCCCTTGAGGTTTCTTCCTGTTACTCTATAGAAAGTTTTGCTTGCCACTGTCACCTCTGGCTTGCTCATGATGGGGCTTAGACCCAGATTCCCTTCCTTAAGTCTATACTTGGATTCCTTTGTTTTTCTATTCTTCTTTTTGTAAAACTGCTTTGAGACTTTAGTTAAAAAGCGCTATGCAAATAAAGGCTGTTTGAGTGATTAATAATGGGAGCAGGGCAAACACTGAACTGTGGAGGGCAGGGGACTCTCCACAGCCAAGGCTGGGAACTACTATGGTAGGCCACCAAAGTTGCCACAATCAGCTTTTATCTTTAATAGAAAGGAAAAATCGAGTTCTTGCAGGTGTTTCTATAGACTTACTGAGAAAAGAAACAAAAACTTTTTAAAATTTAACAAAGAAGCTGCTGGTGTTTTGTAAATAATGACCTGGCCAGTCAAGAGTCCAGAGCTCAGCATCACTGGATGTGCTTGGAATTCCTTGGATCATGAAAATCAGAAAATGCATCCAACATCTAAGACGTTGGGTGTTTGCTTCGGTGGTATGAAAGCTGGATTCTGTTTTACTGTCCATTCTATTTGACACACGGTGCTGGTCCACCATGTACATGTTAAATAAGAGACTATAGCTTATATATTGCTGGATGTTTTGTGTTTTTGTACTTCAGCCCCTCCTAAGTGGAAACAGATGGACTACAGTCTGTAATTGTAGAACTACAAAATGCACCTATATGAGTATTGGAGCAGATAAACTGGGACAGTGAATGTAGATACAAGGTATTCATAGCCTGTCAGTGTATGGGACCTTTGCCACATTCTAGAAGGTGTACTGAAAAAAGGGAATTTCTGGTTACCACACTCACTATCCATCCTGTGAATGAATAGGGTTGTGTGATAGACATAAAAAATTTGCATAGTATACCTTTGTTTAGGCTTACAGTAAACCAGGGTGGGGAAAAGGGGGTACTGAGCATTCTCACTGAAAAGAGGAAAGGAGAACTTCCTCCTACTATAAAACACCTCCACTACAAACAACCACGCAAACATTTGTGCACAGTTCTTCTTTTTTTGCAGTTGATGACTGATGTTCTTAATGTGTGCCCACATAGGAAAAGTACTCATCTTTTATGGCCAAACCTGTTATTAGATGACTGTGTGTTGTGATCTGTCATCATTAATGATGCTCTTGATAGTACAGATGCCAGTAAAAACAGTGCCAAATGTAGGCTGCTTTCCAACCCACATTTTGCCATACTAAGTAGTGCAGTACACCATCAAAAATACCATTAGAAGTGCAATTGTTTACGCATTGGCCCCTTGCCTAACTTAATTTCCCGTAGCATAACCTGCCACGGCATCAAATTGTGCCGGTCTTGTTTAAACCCTACTCTTTCTTTTGTCAAAGCTCCATAACTGCAGCTCTTACTTAGCATACAGTAGGCAGGGAATATGACTATAAGCAACGTGACTGCATATCAGTATCAGCAGTAGTAGCATATGTAGTGGACACTGTGGATACTGACCTCATCGTGACCTTCTTGTTAAACAGTGGGCATGTTGAGTTCTTGATTTAGGGGGAAAACTTGAAAATGCGGAAAAGGGTATATATAAGTACAGTGCTGGGGAACAGCCATTTTAAAGCAGTGTCTGCAGAGAGTCCAGTGCACACATACAATAACGCACAAAGTGTATAGCCCTTGTGTTTATACCTCGGGGGATAGGGGATACCCATGTGGGATAGGTCTTCGAACTGGTCCTCAGGGTCCGCAGACAGTCCACATAGTACCTGGGGACTGGTTCAAAAAACTCTGGGATAGGAAATGTGGACGGCTGGCAGGTTGGCTGGCAGGTTGGATATAGTGTGAATATAAAGTTTGAATGCTTTTATTGTTTTTGACAGCAGTTTTTTTTATCTGCTTCCCCTCACACTGTGTGTAAATTTCATTAAGCACGAACCAAAAGAAAAGGCCAAAAATGACTTGGAAAAAAGTCTGGTTCTATATACATAAAAAGTAAAGTATTAAGTAAGTATTTTATTTAAGTATATTTAGCATACTTACTTACACTCACAATTAATGTACTGAATTTTCTGTTTGTACATATTTTTGATATCGTCGCTGTCCGAAGAAAAACAGGTATCTCCAAAATGGCAACTTTCCAGGAGAAGCCAAAAACCTTGTTTAATTTGAATGGAAGTCAATGGAACCAGACGTCTTACCAAGCAGTTTTGGGCCACTTCTGTTGGTCCACTCTTTATGAAATTTGTACACACTGTAAACAGCAGCTCATGTAATCGAATGAGGCA